>JBCJKH010013469.1:0-12807 GCA_039877255.1 Loriculus beryllinus | reverse complement strand
TTAGTTTAAGTTAATGAAGAACTCAAGGCCTAGTATTATGGAAATTACCTAAGAAAAATAACTTTTTTTTTTTTTTTTCACACATCTTTAAAATGACTTGAGATCTTTTTCCTGTAACTCTGATGAGATTCTTTCAGTTTCATCTGGAAATTAAAAATCCAACAGTTAGTTTAAGTTAATGAAGAACTCAAGGCCTAGTATTATGGAAATTACCTAAGAAAAATAACTTTTTTTTTTTTTTTCACACATTTTTTTTCAGTATCAGGTAAATGTGGCATTTTACCTTCTTGAACTTGACAGCTCTTTCAAAGCTCCTTCAAATTCATAAAGCAGTAACCAAAACATTTTTGTTTATATGTGTAATGCGATTTTTAAAGAAAATACTTATATGCATATTAACATGATGAATAAGCTGCATATCTTAATTTTTTCTGCTTCAGTGATTGAGACTGTGTAGAATAGACCATAAAACCCGTAAAAACCAAAGAGCATGTTCTCTTTTTATTGCCTGTCAAATTATTGCTGTGACACCCGTAGTTGGTAGTGAAACATTGTGATCCACTGTTAGCAACAAAACACAGAGTGTAAGTTGCTCATTGAGTTTAGGTAATGTACCATAAAACATTGCATGAAAACACTAATTTTCTCAATATATATTAGTAGACAAGCACAGTGTTTACCAATGAGAAGTTGAAGATGGTTTTAAACATAGTTTATTCATCTGAAGGCTTTTCTAGGTTATACTTAATCACTTTATATTTGGGATTGTTTTAGAGGTGAACAGCCTATGTGCTGAAGAAGCACCTATGTGTCTGTCAGTCCTGGGTAGATGTCACACCTGACAAATGCTGACATTTTAAAATGAGCTTCATATGCATCATAACTTTGACAATGAGCTATCGGTTAAGGCCTCAGGGTGTTACACTCAGGTTTGTTGTTTTTATCTTTACCATTTCTTTGATTACTCTTCCTTTGTGTTTGATGGACATACAACATACAGGAAATTTGTGGGTCACCACTTCAGTCCTGCTGGTACGTCTCTTAGTAGTCTAAACACTGCACCTGACATTCACTCCTTCCTCACAGAACTGCCTTGACTCTAGGTATCTTACTGAAGATGATCTTGAGACTATTGTTACCGAGTGGCTTTAGGAGCTGTATAGATAAGAGCTAGTTTTATTTAATTTATCTGAACTGAATAAAGAGAATCATAAAACCCAGTATTGTCAGCCTTTAATAATACTACCACTGAAACCTTTCATTATCTTAATATCAGTGTATTCAAGGAGAGGTTCTTTGTCTCTGTCTTTTTATTTTAAGATGCCTGTTTCTCAGTGTTAAGTAGCAATTGCTGGCTAACACCAGCAGAGGTGAAAGTACTGTTTTTTGGATAGCAAAACAATTGTTCTAAGCACATTATAATACACTTTGTAAAGTTACAAACATTGTGGCTTATACATTCGTTCATTATCTTTTCTCAGTTTTGCCCTGTAAGGCTTATTTTCCATGTAGCTTGTTACACTGCCTTTGTGGCTTCAGATGCTGAGCTCCCCTAGAGTAAAAAGACCAGATTTGTTGTACACCCTTCATACTCTGTCCTATCATCCTACAGGTGAAGAACTGTGTGCATTGTGAATTTGGCTTTGTGAACAGACTAGGAAGGGACTACCAAACCCTATGCAGTACATGAAGGCATATAATGGGGATTTAACCTAGAAGACTTCCCCAGGACACCTACTCAGCAGGCCATAAGGCACTGCCTCATCACAAAAAAGCAAGTCTCTTCCAGCTACATATTCACTGCCACTGCCTAAGCATCAAGGCTGCTTCTCTTTACGGACTTAGAGGACGCCAGAGGCATGAAGCTCTGGACAGCAGACAGTGTGAATCTTTCACTGCTCTCTTGAACTCAAATGCCGTAACAATCATGATGACAAAGCACATTAGGAAAGCTAAGTACCAATTATACAGAAATATAAACTATAGTATAAATGATCAGAAGTCACAAAAACTATGCCTTGCAACTAGAAAAGAAAAGCAATGAACACAAGACAGTCAATATCCTATACTTTACGTTGTCAGTTATCCAGACATCCCAGAAATTGGATCACATCTCAGGAGAAAACAAAAAATATTGATAATCCTTGTCAGTTCTGTTAGGATAAAATGCTCCTTCATGACTACAAAAGTGGTGACCATTAATGTAAGCTTGTGAGCAAAACAAGACAAACGACCACAGAGATATTTTTTTTTATATCATTATGCCTAAATCTGTATCAGCTCACTTAGTGAGCATCTTCCGGTTTTGCATACATACCTCATCCTGGAGAAAAACCTGGAAGGATACTGTTCCCTTGTTCCCTGCATCCTGATTTCTACACAGGGGAAACCTTGACCTGCAACCCAGATGAGAATAGACCATTCCCTAAAGAAGTGTTAGTCCGCATAAGTGGGAGATTAGAACCTCTAAGCATGTCATCACATACATCAAAACCTAAGTCCAGGCATAGCCCAAGACCAGCAGCTCCACCTCTGCAGCACTGTCCACTCAGAGTCTGTACTTAGGTTAGACCTATCTACCACCGCTCAAAAGCAGTTCATCCTGGGAGAAGAACTCTTCCATGACTTCTGTTCGTGGCCTGCCAGAAATGTAAAGATAGATGTTCACTTTTCCACAAATGATGTTCATTTTTCCACAAATGAATGACAACTAAATGTGTCTTCAGTTTCTTCCAAAAAATCAGTCACTTCAGGTGCTATAACACTTGAAGCCTCCTTAAGCTTTATGTATTTTGTAGTCACTGATATGTCATGGTTCTCATTGGAAGAGATGGCAGCCTGATATAACAGCATTATTCCTTTAATCTAAATCAGATTAAATAAGCGATGTTTTAATGAGTTTTGCATATAGAGAAATGACTTGGTTTCTTTGGTTCTATAAATCACATTTATTCATTTCTCAAAAGTTTTCTGCTGTCTCTGTCTTCATTATTTGAATTTCATATTAAAGGTATGGGAGTGAGCCAGACCTTTTATCTTACCCTAATAAACATCTTGTAATGTAAAAATGAGCACAGATCAACCAATATGTATGGCTGGTATTCCCTTCATGTGCTCTAACACCTGGCAAAATTATTCATTAATTCAACTGCCACATTTAAAAGCAACAGTTCAAAGGCCCATGAATGGTAGAATAATGTGTTCAAAACTGAAGTGCACTTCAGCAGCAGCGGTGTCAGAGTTTAGAGAAAGAACCGTTTCCTGTGAGATGGAGGGCTTGTGAGAGTAAGACAGCAGTTGGGAGGATCTCTACTTCGTAAACTTGTTTCTTCAGCCTCTGGCAAAGCCAGCTGAGATTAGCTTACATTCGTTTTAGAAGAGAGAGGCTTACAGTGGAGACCTTTCTCCACACCAAAGTTTCTCTATAAAGAAAACTTTCTTGGATTATGTGATTTTTTTTCCCTTGTTAGTTAGTCACCAGAGGAAAAGTAAGTCATGAGGTAAACACAAAAGAGAAAGGAAAAAAAAAAATGTAAGACTTTGGTGAAATACTTTAATATATGCTAGAAGATGTAATATGTCACACAGCTTCTATCATCTGAGAAGTGTGACATGCTAGTTACATAGAGCCATTTACAGAGTTCTTGTATGTGTGTTTGCATCAGATGAAATGCACCAGGTGCAAAAAGCTGTCCAAAATTAGACTTGCTGCACCTCAACTGACTCCAACCTCGAGCTGCAATTTTGCTGAAGACGGATTCCTACCTCTTCTGACAAGCTATATGTAGATTTTAAGAGTATGTGCACTGAAGCCAGTAACTCCCTAGTTTTGATGCCACTTGGCGTTTTCACACAGGGAATTTGTATGAGCTCTAGATGAAGACTTAAATTTGTGCCATCCTTAGTACAGTTCCAAACACCCATGACTATCTGCATCACTAAAGAACCACAACTGAGCATGACTGTCCACATTTGTTCAGACCACTGCATGCCCAAGACTGCCTTCTAAGGACAAGAAATGTTTAAGCCATGACAGATCAGCCAGTGCAGGGCCTTATTTATGAATTCATAATACTGCATGCAGCAAGTGTTACTGGATATGTAATCTACTGAGCTGCAGATGTTACCGAGTCTTACAACAGAGATGCAACACTGTGAGATGTGATGCATGTGATGCATGGAGCAGGCTATGTACTCATATCCACCAGTTTAGAAAGACCCTCTAGACCCTTCTGGTTCCAAAGCTTTTGCTCCTGTGGCCAAACGTATTCACTTCAGGGAGCATAATTCTGTGCGGGAGCATGTTTCTGTGCGGGAGCATGTTTCTGTGCAGGAGCACTACCGACTTGAGCTTCAGGATATGAAATCTATTTCATAACAGTTTATTTCTCTCCTGCAACCATCATAAGTGGCCTCATGCAACACTTACTGAAGTCCACTGGCATCTTTCAGTGAGAATAAAATCTCCCACTGACTGCATTGGATCAAGCCTCAGGTTAGGCTGTCTTTCCAGGATTCAGAAATCATTCATTCTTTATCTCACAATTTTCTTTCCTTTCTTGACAGTATATTTCTAATACAATAAATCACTGGAACATGGATTCTCATTTACATCTTAAGACACTATCTCCAGAGGATGGAAGAAATTATTCCATAGCACCTTTCACCTCCTTCAGTCTATGTAATTCTAAATGCCTCCATCCATTAAGTGATTTTAAATGGATCTTCTCCCTTAACTCCCCAATCTTTCCTCTCAAGGTTATTCAGTTATACGTGTTGCATTGGGTAATGTTCCATTAAAGGGCTTCATGTTTTTGATCCAGTAATACATATAAGCGCTGGGTGAAGGAGAAGCACCTGATGGTCTCCCGCTTTTATTTTGAGACATATTTTGCTGCACTAGATTGTACAGCCAGAAAACTCAGATCTTTAAAAAATCTATTCTTTTTTACTTATCATTTGAACTGTTCGTTTTACCCAGGAAAGCAAGATACAAAGGGTGGAGTTTGTTTTATATAAACTGCTTCTCTATACTAAGAAAAGATGAATTTATATATTTTAATTAAATTTGCACATTTCTGAGTAGCATTAAATAAGACACCTGCATGAAATATGCTGAACCCCTGCAAATCCCCACTGATCTCAGGAGGAACAACAGCTGCTTAAGAACCATGAAACTTTGAAGTCACACTTTTACACACACTACTTGAAAACTTGATCCCTCATTTCAGTTTCCTACTGTACAGCAAGGAAAAAGTTCTAGGTACAGAAGCATTGTACACTTTACTAAAGATGTTCCCTGCTTTTTTACTGAGTCAGAGTGAGGTGAGCTCATTTTGCTAAGATAATGCTAAAATAGCGTTAAGATTAAGATAATATGCTGGAATCAAATTAGATACATTATCAACCATGTTTGCAGAGGTCAAAGGGAAATTATATTCAGATATACATAAAGGGAAATTTCTGGCATAACTGTTTTCCCATTAATTTCCCAGATTATGTCAGTGGCTGACAGTAAATAGAAGCAGTTGACATCAAGTCCTCTCATTGCCTTAAAATGGAACTGCAGATGTGGCATTTGGTACTGCAACTTGTTCCAGATGTCTATCACATTTTTATATGCTGAGTTTCTGCAGGAAAAAGGTAATAAAGAATCTAGTGTAGGAGCAGGGGTGACAGATTGCAAGAATTTACTTTACAACAGGCACTGCTTTACAAATACAACCACTGTTTCAGGCTGAGAACTCCATGACACCCACAAATCACATTAATATTGATGCAATGAAACAAGACATACCATAGAAGATTATGACTGGATAGAATTTCCAAGTTTGTTCCTCTTTCAATTTGGATTACAAGGACTTTGCAATTCTGTATTAGGTTACAGGTGGCTATATTGAGTGAACAACTCTCCTTTCACCCATGATTATTACCTAATGATGGAATCTAAGTAAGCAAATGCATCTTTAACCTCAGTGGACTTTTGACTAGGTCGTGTCACTGACTTTTCGTTAATTTAACTTGATTACGAGAGTTGCAGTTGGACCATGGTGTACCTAGGTAACATATTCAGTCCTCATTAGCTTTGGGGTTTATCACTACAGATATAAAAAGTGACTATAGTCTTGGTCAGAGGTAAACTAGACTTTTAGGTACTTTGGGGTTTGCCTGAAGATATATCTGTTTCAGTTTGCCTGTGATAGCTCATATCCCACTGCAACTACTTTTTAAAAATGCCCCTGATGTGAATAAATTCCATAATCCTTTTGGAATTTCTAAAAGAGAACTGTAGAATCACAAAATCACAGAATGGTTTGGTTTGGAATAAACTTTAAAGATCACCTATTTCCAACCACATGCCATAGGCAGGGGCACCCTCCACAACCTGTGCCAGTGTCTCAATACCCTTCCAGTGGATGCTTCAATTGCTATAGGAAGTGGGTTCCTAATATTGTCAGTTTACATTATCTGACATTCTGTTCCTTGTAATGTCTTTGAGTGTAAAGCTCTGGCAATCTTCACTGAACCTAAACTGACATGTAACTAACATTAGTTATTTAAAGCACATCAAAGATCCATTGAAGCAGTGAAAAATATGTTTCACACACACCAAGCTTAAGTTTCCCAGTAGTTAGTCATCACCCACAGCAGTGTCTACCTATCATAATCGCAGGGTCACTATATATGTGCCTGCTTCTCAAGTCATAATGGTAGGATATTCATATACTGTTTTCACTTTTTTTTTTTCTTTTGGCCCTTTCTTGCAGCTGCTGGTTAGTAGCATTTTCCTCTCATTTTGTTCCATGCAACCTCTTTGCACTAAATCCCAGATGCATGTGAAATGGCCACAAAAGAACTATCTGGGTTAAATGAGTGCTAAACAGGTTTAAAATTAGTGCTTATTGTTTGGAAGCAGATGCAAGCTTCAAACAAATGCAAAACATCAATGCAAATGCAAAAAGGAGAGCAATTTGAAAATCAGATCCTAAGTACTTGATTCTATAGGTTGTTTTTTCTAGTAGTAATACCCAGAACAGTTCTGTTAATGTAATGGAAGCACACTGAATAACTACTCTACCAGCATTTGCGTCTGCAGAGTTCATGAATCAGCAAAATATCTCAGGTTCACTGGTATCCTCATTTTAATGAACTGTTATACTTACAAAGCTACTCTTTTAGAAGCTAATAAACTGCTACACATCTCTACATTACATTCTACACAAATTATTATTAGCTTATAGAGTTATTTTTGCTGTTTGTTTTCCTTTACCTTTTGCACTAGTTTTTCTTGAAGGCTAGTTGTATCCAGAATCATGGTCCTGAAGATCTACAGTCTGATGAGTTTTACCTGTCCATACTAAATGCACATGAAAGAAAAGTCTACCTTGAATTTCATCCAATACACCATTGACAAAATCCTAATCTTTTCCTGAATTTTTTTTTTTGTTTAGCCTTCTGTGCAGCTTGAAGCAAAACCAAGCAATATAATTGTGCCAGCATTTCAGCATATCATAGAGGGAATTTGCTTTAGGCATAAGCAAGGTTCCTAGCACAGCACATGAATAACAGCAGCTAAATCATGATGTAAAGTGAGAGAGAAGAATCTCCCAAGTTTAACAGATTCCTTTGGCCAGACTGTGGACACTCAGAGGTATGGCAGAGCACTGCTCTTGTAAGCTGTTCTTGACGTATATACAAGACACCAAGATGGACTGAGCTCCCCAGATCAAGTAGCAGATGACCAAGGCTGTACTGCTGTGCCCTGTTGTGTGCTTGCCTCCACCTATGTTGTGCTGCTGCTGCTGAAGAACACGGCTGTGCAGCTGGAAGATAGTTCAAGAGCAGGGAAGGAGACAAAGAAAATTGGATAGTGGAAGTCAGCCATGGCATCCCCCTTCTGGTTGCCTGGGAGTACCTCATAGTGCCTGAGAGGCAGGTACAGTCACCCAGGGCTGGCAGAGGCTGCTTACACTCCCAGTCAGTGGAGCAATGGCTGCTTCTATCAGGGGAAGAAATACTCACTCAGCCTCGGTTTTCAAAATTTGGAAAGATAGCACTATGAAATTAAATTTTTTCATCCCCCAGATACATTTAATGTGACTTTCTGAAACCTTGAATTGGCTTTAAGAATTGATCAGTGATGAACTCCGAAAGCATCGTGGTGCACAGAAGGCAAGGACCATTGAGAATGCCATTGCTAGAAATGCAGGTTTCCTCTGCAAAGAACAGATGAAATGTAAACTCCCTCAAGTAACCTTCACTGCGAGTGTGGTCCAGCTGTGGCTCAGTAGATTCTTCTACGGACCCTATGCGTCCTATACTTTCTCTAAAGGAAGCAGTTATAAGAAGCACTCCACATAGACAAATAAACAGTTTCAGGTAGCATTAAAATTCCACCTTGCACTGCTCACTAGAACCGCAACAAAAACATAAGGTCCTATAGGACTGCAAGATCATCTATTCTGGAAGAATTTTTTTTAAGACCTGCACTTAAAAATTACTTGTAATTGTCACTTAGATGAAGCATAGTGCTGAGAGGGAAATTATATTTCCATATTTGTCTATAAAGTGCTCCAAAAATCTGTCAGCATGTGCCAATTAAAATAGCAGTGATTTGAGGTAGATATCCTACCACTGAAATCAGAACAGGGACAACAGCTAGTTTCAGAAATAGTTCTGAACATACGTTAGGTGTAATGGCTTTTAGTAAGGGTTTTGGTTTAATTACAGCATTTGGGGAGAAAAAGAGCAGAAAACCACTGGAAAAAATGACCATTATTCTCCAAAGTATTGTTGCCAGCAGCCTCTTGTGGCTCACAGTTATCAGTAGGTGCTCACTGCGATTCGTTTTCATTGCAAGCTACATTCACTTATCTAAATTATTCATGTCACTCCTCTCCTTACTAACACTAATTCTACCTCTGTTGTCTGCTTATTTGAACTCTTACAAATTAGACAGAAACTATCGTGTCTTGTACCATTTTAGATGTTTACCAGTTTATAAGTATTACACATTTGTATGCATCCACATTTTCTGTGTTGGTAAATACCAGAGGTGTGAATAGAACTGTAAGTAGAGGGAAGAAGACCATATTTTTCTTTTAAATGTGGATACAATATCAATGAAATGAACATATTTGCCAGGATGGCTTGTGCAAAGACAATAAAGATTGTTAGTTACTGCTGACAGCAGCACCCTGGCCTCAGGAATGAGGAAATGTCCCTTCCCCAGCTGTTGGGATAATTTGCGGGCACTTGACCTTATTGAACGTCTCTCAGCTTGTTCCTAGAAACCACCTGAACTCAGTTTTCCAGTACCTCCCTGGTATTTTTTGAGAGATGTCAAAAATACTTTGGCACACCTCTTTCTTCACTTAACCCATGAACTCTGCAGCAAGGTTTATCATAGATCTACATGCCAGGAGTCTGCAGCTATGATTCCTCCTTACTTGTTACTGCCTCCATTGTCTGCCTGTTTCTCTTTTAGTTGCTCGGCAGGCCAAAGGCAATCAGGCACATATATATTTCTCCAGACACGGAGGCATTACCGTCATGTAGGTGAAATGAAGGCAAATGCTGATCTTAAACCTCTAATAAAGACTTCAGGACAGTCCTGCAGATACCTAGATCATGACAGTGAGGAGCAGTGTCACTGTGCCATCACTGAGAAGAGGTACAGACCTAGGATATCAATAATTAGAATAGTCATTGCAAAGCATGCAGTGGCACAGGAGGTATTTTTACTACCCGACTGCTGACTATTGGTCATAAGTACTTGTGTTGGCTTATAAAATAGCTCTAATAATTTTATACAAAATAAAGGTTTTCCATATTTTATTCTTCCTATACAAGATTCTTGATCAGAAGGAATGTGTTTGTGGTTCATTTATATCTGGGTGTTGTGAAGCTCAGCACTATTTAACTAGAAGTCAGCAGAATCACAAATTATTTTCCATCACCATGCACCACACTACAAAACAAACTTCTCTAATATAATTCAACCTCCTGATTGTTAAAAACAGGACCTTTCTGCTGCAGCTGAAATCTAAAAATCTTGGATTTGTACTCACCATATATTCCAAGGAAAAAAGATAAAGTCACACTCTTTGGGAGACAGAAATCATTCCTGTTAAAGAGAAGGTAGATTATAATACAAGTTGCTTCAAAAGATAGCAGTGGGAGCCATCTTTCACATAAACGATTCCTGAGAACTCACTGGAATACACTGTTTATGCATTTGAACAAATTGGATTGATTATACATAGAGAATAACTTCAAGCCATGATTTCTAAAGCATACCTACTGACAACAGCTTTCTATCCTGTATAACTTCTTTTACCCTATCCAAGGTCCACAGAGAGGTTCTTTCACTCTCTGACCACCCTCAGTGTGGAGTAATAAATATCCAGAAATATTGCAGTATTTCTCTTTCTATAAAGCATACCATAAACCCTCTTCTCTCAAGACCCTTTATCCACAAAATACCTCCTCACCCTATACAAATGGTCCTCTAGAAATATGGTATATATATTGTATATATTATGTATACACAGAGAGAAAGAAAGGGATGCTTTCTACAGCTTACTTCTGTGTAGGATGAAAACAAACACAAAGAAAGGGAATCAGAAAAAAATACAGAAGATAAAATAGTTACTGTTTAAAAATACAGTGAGATCATTTTGCAATGAAGATCATACCATAGTTGAAGACAAAATGTCCTGGTAGGGACAAAATCTACACCAATATCTAGAGAAAACAGAGTATGGATAAAAATAACCGTTAATGAATAAGATCTTAATTCAGTGAATTGCAGGTGTGCAAATATATTTCCCATTATCACCAAAAGATAACTGTTGTCTGGGTTTTGTATATTGAGATGAGTGTGTTTCATAAAGTAGCATTAAGTAACAAAGCTATAAAGGAAGAAGTATAAGAGAAAAAAATTAAGTAGTTGCCATTCAGACATTATCATGAATAAATACGTAAAAAATGGAAAATCAAAACTGACTCTACTTGATAACTGGAGAAGGTCACAGGCCTGATTTTCTCCCTCCATTTTTTGCATCATGGAATATAAAAAATGAAGTATGAAATTAAAAAGAAAAAAGGCCCCTCAAGCCTTCCAAATCCCCTGCAGTTCTTCACTGGACAGTGGTTCTGACATAGTGCTGCAATCATAAAAATGTGTTAACACCATTACAGTGTCCCATCAAAGAGCCTTATGTGCATTTTAATGAAAGGAATAATGAATGGTTAAATGTAATTTACCTACTTTATTGTTTTGCAACAGTAAAAACAATGTGCTCAAAAGTAGATTTTAAGGTTCTGTTTGTACCTGGTCCTTGTCTATATTTTATTTCCACCTTCTGGTAAGTGAGCCACCCTTGGAGATGGTCTCTAAGCTAGGCCCATGTTTGGAATTGAAAGCTTCGGACACAGCTGGGCTTAAGCATCACTGAGACTTCCCCATTAGTCAATGCCTCTGGCATGCTGCCCTGTGGTGTGGACCCCACACATTGGGACCCCCTAATGAAGCCATAGGCTTGTGAGGAATGTGTGCCATTAGGGCTACACAGCAGGCTATGTGTCCTGTAACAATACAATTTTAAGGGAAATCTGGCTTAGACATTAAGTCTTCAGAGCTATAAGATGTCAGAGCAAGAGACATGTGCTTTTGAGAAATACTTTCTTATATACATAGACACACAGAGACCTCTTCATAGTCTTCCAGTTCCCAGTGCTAGAGAAAGGCACAGCAGGAACCAAGCTTGTAACTGGAATATTCTTACTTAAAAAAATATGAGCTGTATATCTGTGCTATAGGCAAGTCATCTTGTAAGAAACCAAATCATCAGATAACAGGATTTGGAGGGTGGGGCAAGGGGAATAGATAATGATAGAAAAGAAAAGAGGCCATAAGGAATATTCTGACAGAAAGCAAGAAAAATAATTTTCATAAAGGGTGTGAGTAGACACTGGTAGATCTGCCCACAGATGCTGGGGAATCCTCTCTTGGAGATGCTCAATATGCTGCTCAAATACACTGAGCAACCAGATCTAACTTTGAAGTTAGCTCTGCTTTGAACTTGGGCTGACCAGATGGCCTCCAGAAGTCACTGTCAGCCTGAATTATTATGATTCTCTGAAATGCTAGGAGGAGGTATTCTGGGTCCTTTTTCACATATGTGAAATAAATCCCTCCCCTGTGACATAAAATAAAATAGCAGTACTACATTCTTTTACATTTCTGAAGTAATCAAAACACACAAGAGGTTTAAATGCTCATCACACAAGCAATATTCACCTCAGAAATGTTGCAATCTCTACTAGAGTAAAAGGCAGGTGAGAAGTATTTGAGGAGGACGAGGTCATAGTATAATATCCAAGTCAGTAGCCTGACTACCTTGAGAAACAGTACTGGTCTGAAGGGCATTGGCTGCCCTCAGCAATCAACACTAACATTTACAGAATGTGTTATTTTGTTTCTCTGTGTGTTTTCATATTCTTTTCTATGTTTCTTCCATACCCTTGTCTTTTCACAAATTTTAACATACCACTGCAGGGGAGACCTCAAATGCTCTGTGAGTAGAAATATTATTGCTTCTTGTAGTGATAGGCTGAGGAAGGACAGATTCAAATTAGAAAGAGGGGAGATTTAGATTAGATATTAGGAAAAAAAAGTATTCATTATGACGGTGATGAGACACTGGCACAGGTTGCCCAGAGAAGCTGGGAATGCTCCATCCCTGAAAGTGTTCAAGGCCAGGACATAGCTTTGAGCAACCTGGTCTAGCAAAAGCCATCCCT
>JBCJKH010013468.1:0-16221 GCA_039877255.1 Loriculus beryllinus | reverse complement strand
TATCAACTGATGATGCTAAAAAAAATCGTAGAGGCATTGGCATGGATGTCCTGTCTGCTTCTAAGACTTTTGTATTGTAAGGAATGTTGTGGAGCTCACAGCAGTCCCAGAATGGATGCAGTGATAATTACATAAAATTAATACACTTTCATTAAATGTTCACAGTGTATGGATATTTCTCTACCAGGAGGAATATAGTAATATACAAGTCAATACACTGGGAAAAGAACCAGCAAAAACTCCAACCTAAAATTTGATATAGATATTGTGAAGTCTAATCAGAGAAAATAAACAAAAAGCTTCAATCACTTCAGGTGTGAATATGTGTAGATGTGCTTTGATAAAAGCAGCACTTTTAAACTGTATTGAGCCACACTCCAAAATTTAGTATGTTTAGTTCTGTGAAAAAGCATTGTTGCTAAGAAATCAGGGTACAACTGCAGGAATTTTAAGGTTTCTTTACAGCCTGCAGTGGTTAAACAAAATAAATTAAAATTTAATCTTTCAGTGGATAGAATTAAGTATATGATACCTAAGCTTGCCAGGTCAAAAAGATCAGATGTGATAGCCATATTATACCTGTATTTTCATTTTCTTTTTTGTGGGTGTTTTAGTAGCCACTGTTATGAGCCTAGGTAAAGCTATAAATATTGTGTTATTTGAAAGTTTGAAATCACAGCCTTCAAAAGCCAAGTGTAAACCTCTAACCCCAGCAGCTTTAGTCTGATGTATTGTATTGCTTCTGTGAGGATGCCATAACTATGATGAGTCTAGAAGCAAGCAAAAGGGATAAATTATGAGCTACTGAAATGATGGGGAAAAGATTACTGTGTCAAGAAGAAACACTGAAGATTCTTTCCTTTAGGAAAGAAGATGAGTGTTTAGCAGGGGTATCAGTTCAAGTACAACCGTAAGCATTTCACCAGCTACAGCTCTGGACTAGAGATCAGAATAAAACCAGAGATACTTGGAATAGTCTGTGTTTGGGAGCTGGATCCATGAAGTGAAAACAAAGGATTTGTGGTAATATCCAGGTGTTAAATTCTTTTTCCCAGGTATGTTAGAAACAAAAACATTTAGTCTAGTAGTCTCCAGTAGTCTTCTGGGAGCATTGTGAAGCCATTTGTTAGCCCCTCAAGACAAGGAATTCCCTATACACCTGTGGCTGCAGCGTGTACCATGGCACTTCTGTACTGCTCTCAGAGCCTTCCAGCCTAGTTCCTTCTAAGTACCACTATTTATATTTCTTCACAATATTGCTGCATGTCTTGTCAACATCATGGGCTGTTAACTTTGTAAATTTGGGTTACACTAATGTGTTTAAATCATATATAGTTTAACAGTTATGCATGATAAACAGAGCACAAGAGAGACTGAGATCCCACAGAACTTCACAGCTTCTGTAGCAAACTGATGAGATTAGGTATTCTGAAATAAACCGGTAGATGATCCCTGGGAAGGCAGGAAAAAAACACCAGGATTTCTGCTGGTCTGACCTGTGCAAAATCCGTTCTGAGCTGAAATCTGTCCATCACATTCATCTGAGCAGCACACGCCAGCAGGCTGTCCAAGAAAACGGGTTCTCTGTGGCACCACAGAACATCCCTTGAGGTTTATCTCCGGAGTCCATCCACTGCTCAGGGCTTCAGAGAATAGCAGCAAGATAAACCCTGGAGCAAATCACTTCTGGGTTAAGGGAAAAGTTAGCAGGGGCTGCTACCACACCTGGTCTGATTCTCCCTCAGGTATCTCTTATACATGAAAATTGCTTCATTTGAGAGACTGCAGAGCAGATGATGTTGAGTTATATGACTCTGCTTGTCATCTGCCCTGACACTTAACTTCAAGGATATTACCTCTTCCTGTGAGGCTGAATTTTTCTGACTTCATCACTCAGCTTTTGGCTCTTGTATCATTCCTGATAGCAAGGTTGAAAATCCTCATTTAACACTTATATACGGTCATTAGGTAGTCTCTCAACACTGTCTGTGCTAGGTAGAATACTTTAAGATTCATTTTCTACGGGTTGCTTTTCGGATCTGATCATTTTTGTGGTCTTCCTTTGAATTCTTCAGGGTTTTCGTGTGCTTTTTGGAGTGGCTTAATCAGATCAAGATATGCTGTATCAGCACTGGACTCAGCAAAGTGGTTACTTAGCAAACAGAATGTCATCTCTTATGCGGCATTCCTCTTTTTAAACATTTTTAACACAGTGTCACATTAGTGCTCCTTGATACAGTGATAGATAGAGGTGATAATCCATTATGACCTCTACAGTTTGATGGAACAGTTTTTTAAACGGAGAGTTTATCCTGTAGGTAAATCAGGAAAGTTTATTTTTGTATGTTTTCCTTGCGTTTCATCATATTAAAATTCACTTCTTTTCATTTGGCTTTTCAGCTGAATACTTCAGGCAACTCTGCAATACAGTCTGTTTTATTCTACCACTCAAACTGCAGATTTAGCCATCATACAGCTGCGAGTTGTCAAAATTATTGATAAAAATAAATTGATAGATAAAATTTGAGGAGCCTTCCAGAACTATCTCCTTTAACAAAGAGTTATGCGACATTTTAAAGAAATATCAGTAAGTTGGTTTTTAGTTTAAGGCCCGCCTTTTAAATTTTATGAAGTTTAGGGTTATTATTTTCAAAAAACTTTTTTTAGGTTGACATTTTTAGCAGGTTTTTTCAGACTTTACTCAACCCGTGTTCTTTTTCCTGTATTGACCACATTATACTTACAGGTTACTTCTTAACAAAATAATACTCGTTTAAGTTTATAACAGTGCATATCCAGTGACCATTCACAACAGAATTATTTAACAGGCACTATAAATCTGGATGTAAAACAAGTACAGAATGTTCCTTTTGCAGTTTCCAGTGAGACAATTAGAAATTTTTGGCTGTCTTTTCTCAGGTCCTTTCCCTTACAAGGGGCATCCTGATGACAGTCAGGTGCATTTACTTCGTGACAGAAAGGACGTGTATTTTAGCTGAGAAGTGTCAAAATGACCACAAAGTCATCTGTTCTGTTTTGAATCCCTAGTAATTAATAACATATTTATATCAGGTCCAGTCATACAGAGTATATTTTTATATGATGCCTTTTTAGAAAATAATTTTGTTTAATTAAAAACTTCTTTTCTTTGCTATATAATATCTTTTTTTACCAAGAGCATTTCTATCGGTTTCAACAGGTATCTGCTACTACTGTATTTTCTTTGCATAAAGCATGAGGAAAGACATCAGGCTTTATTTTGTTCATCTATTCAAAGATGCTTTCATTAAATGTTTATCTCCTTCCGCAAATAAACCACACTGTGTACCACACAGCAACGACATAATTAACTGCTTGTAATATCAGGGGATGTTACCATGGGAATGAATGATGGTTCCGAAATATTGCTGCTTAGTGCTATATGTAGAAATTAGAAATAGGTTTTTGATTATGAAAATGGAGGAAAGTCATTCAGTGATTTTTGTCTCCTTCTTAGGTCTATTCATTAGAAATTGATATGATTTTCTTCCTCTTCCTCCTTAACCACTGAAGAGCTGCTAAGATGGAATGCCTCTTAATGCCTCCAAGGACAATCACTGAAATTTTTATGTGTAAAATAGCCAAGGATAAAGCAGATTTTACTTCTGTTCCCACCCCTTTTCACAATCGTGTAATACCTTTCAAAAATACCAAAAAAATTCCTGTGTTTAATTTTTCCATTAATGAAATGAAGATACATCCAATCTTCGAAGCCTGTCCTGAGGCTCTGTTCACAGTATAAATGCAGAATATTACTTTGCTGATAGTGAGAGACTATAGTTGCCATAGTTATTACTGCTCCAAATACATTTTCTTGATGTTGCTTTTTCACATACACTGGCCAATTTTAGGAAATAATACTGTCCCTGGTGTATTCGTAATATGATAATGTTCTTCAGCATTTTTCTTTCTGATAGTACACATAAATACCTTAAGGCTCAATGATTCAGAAAGCCATAATATTCCAGTTAAGTACTGCAGTATTATAACCTGCCATAATGTTATTTACTTTTTGAAGAATTTTGATTGTTTCTTCCTTTCTTTCACTGTGTGGAAAGAAAGGCATCAAGTGCATTCAGAAGATTTTTCCTGATAAATGTGACTTCTGTCTGATGCCTTAGAGCAGGTCATGAATAATTTTTCTGAGACACATGCACCCATATATCTATTACAGGGCTCCACAGTATCTGCTGGAAGGGTCCTCTCTTGTCCTTCATATTTGACATAGGATTGAGTTTGACCTATTAGTTTAGCATGAATTCAATCTGGAGGGTCTCAAAGAGCAAATCTTTATGTCCCAGGCTTAAGCCAATACAGCGCTGTTAAATGGCAGTTCAAGTGACACTGGTTAATGACACTGCCATCTGACACCATCTGTTATTCTAGTATCTTCAGGGCTTGGGCCATGTCAGCACTAGCCCAGCATTAAAGCACAGCCTCCTAGCGAAAAATAAATTGAGACCCTGGGGAAGTAGCAGTCCTCCATAGGCAAGTACTAACATGAGAGATTGTGAAAGGTGTTTATGAGGTTAGCAGGTTTTTTCCAGACAGAAAAGTGGTACATTTTAAGATGTCTTCTGCTTATAAAGGACAGGAACCAATCCATCACTGTTCTGTAAGACAGAAGAACCTATCATTTGTTTCCAACAGAGGCAGAGTTTCAGACCTCCAAGTGTGTGAAAGTTTACCAAATAATTACACAGGTAGTACAGGAAGTCTTTTTCATAAGAGGCAATTTAAAGGAACATTGGTTCAGTATTAACTTGGATATGGGGATCTTTATATAGAAACTATTCTCTTTTGATGGGCAATTTATCAGGTTATGAAAGTAGAGAAACTAAGGTCATTCCACGCTTGCTTTTGCTTAAGGGCAGCAGTATGTAAATGAACAGGTTGCTTCCCCAGCTCACTGAGACTCAGATGCAATTTAGCTGCTTTCTCACAGCATAGAGCCTCAGCTAATAAGCCCTGTGGGTTCATACCGGCGCTGCACAGTTAGCTCACAGGGTTCTGCACAGCAGCCTAGAAATATGTGCAAAGGTACTCAGTTACAGAGAAAAAACATAAGTCTGCCCAGTTTTATTAACTTCATACTGTCACTGCTGAACTCAAGCAAGCTGCTACAGAGATACTCAGGCGGGTCTCAGAAATATGTTGCTCAATATCCAGATTTTTAAATCGTTACTTGTCTTGGGGGCAATATTGCAAATACCTCTCGGCTGTCACCCACATCCAGTAATTTTATTCTTAAACCTGCTGGCTCTGCTAAGCCAAAGGAAATAAATCCTTCTCTGAGCTACCCATATAGGGCTGGTTAGGTTGTCCTTTTGGTGCATTTTCTAATGTGATTACTGCTATCTGTGATATGTTGCTATGTCCTTCACCAGTATTCCAGTACATCTCTGCCCCTCCAGTGCGGATTATGGCTTATTTACAAAATGCCCAGAAGTTACGGCATCACAGTAACACAAAAAATGAAAGCTAGTCTTTAGAGAGCCCTTTGGATGGGATCACAGGATGTGTCCCTGCCACAGCCATCAGGCAGTGCTGGCAGTTGTAAGTTTCACTTACACCTACTGCCTGGCATCTTCCACACAAACATTATTATTTAAAAGCCACCTTTTCACTGTGATTATTGCAAACACCATGAGCAAGAATGGAAAAATATAAAAATAGCAGAATAAAAACTTACAGGATGTAGTTCCTAGCATAATTACAGTTATCTTGTGAAATAGAATCTTTAAAGGCTTAATTAGACTAACTTCATCCATCCCAATTTTAACAGTCGATGCAACTGTTACAAGGATGCATTTCATTATAAGGATCATTTACACTGAAGAAGGGAGAGGAGAAAGTTGACTTAATTACTAATTATTTAGGGGCTGATATATTGCCCGGTATAGATCTGGATGCAGTACTTGTTAAATGTATGCAAGATAGTTCTAAATTACTGTTCTATGTATTGTGGTGAGATGAAAAGTTATGACATTTTTGTAAGGCTAAAATAAAATGGAAATTATTTCACTGCCTTGTGTTCAAATGAAATACTTTAGCATTTGTTGAGGAAGTAAGTGCATTAAATGAGTTCTCTTATGCCTGGGGCATAAATAAAATAATCCATAGTTTATAAACGCAGTGTGATTAGAAAGGCTGTAAGTAAAAAAAAAGCCATATCTAACACAGCCCTGTGAGTCTAAAACTAAGGAGAATGTTCCTTTGGTCAAGAATAATTATGTAAAATAGCCTATAAAAACAACTTATAAATAAAGAACATTAACAAATTTATTAAACCAAATGTAGGAATGGTTCCTGGGAAACAAGTGTTTGTTGTATAGCATGACATACAGACTCTCACTTCTGGTCATGTGTGTATATATATATATCTGTAGGAGGAATAAAAGTGTGTTTCTTCATGCCCCATGAATTTTAACCGCCTTTTTGTCACTTGAGGGTAACTCTTGAGGTCAAAACACACGGTTCAACTGACAGAGAGCTACTTTCTTTCTACAATAACTGTGCCAATCCTGAAAGTGCAGCCATGGTAGAGAACCTACAGATGCTTTCATCCCAGTAGTCTGAGTGAAAATGAGATTAAAATAATGAAGTTTACACACCCCATCATTACCTTGTTAACAGCTTCCTCTGCAACTTTTAGTGAATTCCTGTTACAATATTTACTTCCATTGGCCTGTTATTCCTTCCATTTATGTAGTGAATATCCCCTGCTGCTGACAGCCACTGACAACCCACCCTTTTCTTCCCAGCATCTCTTAGACATTGGCTTCTCTTCTGATATCAGCTTTAAAGGAATAAAACCTTGGCAGAAGCTAAAATCTGGCATGGCCAAATTGTTAATTTCCGCTTTATTTCTGTAATGGTCTTTAGCATTACTATAGCTGAAGCTTAACATAGCCACTGGTTTGCTTATTATTATATTCTTTAAAGTCTACCTTTAATTTAAATCATACAGCTATGGTATATATATGGTTTCTGGTAATGAACCAGGTGAGCAAGAATACACATGGTACTTTCCTTTCACTCTTCACTCTTCATTCAGCCTTTCACAGTTGCCCATCATGTTTAGAACACATGGCATCATTAGAGGATGTGTTGTTAAGTAGCACAAAGCTACTCAAATGATCCCAGACAACAACTGTTTTCACTGAAGGGGACTGCAGTAGGTAGAAGGACTAGGTGACATGGAAAAGCCTCCATCTTTAGAACCGCGCAGCAGCAGCATGACTCTAAAATGTACAGAGGTAGCAAACAGAAAATCAGTTCATTTATCAAATCTGTGCAAGCCATTCAAAAGTGCAGGAACAAAATTAAGGCAGAGGAAAATGGCTTTCCTTTAACATGCATTTCTAATTATTTTTATTAATGTAACTGCAACCACATTTCACTGCTTGGGTTGACTTGCCTTTCAGTTACAATCCAGGCACAAATCCAGCGCTACTGTCAGTAATCCACTCCTAAGGACTTCTGAATAAGTGGTACAAATGTGTCACAGGGCTTGCAGTATCTTTTTGTTTATTTTCAAGCCACTTCAAGTCAAAGTCTCTTCTAAGAGGCAAAACAGTTTCATGTGCAAGTCCGGATACTACTGAATAGGTCTACTGTACAATTCGTTTATTTCTGGCATCCATCTTCTCAGGCAGTGAAACAGAAACTGCAGTCTTCTTACCCAACACGCAAATAGTCTCCATGCATACTTAAAGAGTCTTTAATAGCACAATGCTGATTCTAGGAGTACTGCCACCTCTCCTCACAGCATGTTTGACCCTACAGTGTTCTTCTATACAGTATGTTAGAGACAAGTTTGTGATGAACAGAGAGAACATAATTAATAGACTGAGATTTCTACGATGAAGGAACAACCACAAGGTAATCATTAAAGTCTGAAAAATTACCAAAAAAAAAAGTTACAAAATACATGTGAGTGATTAACACCGCAGTGGTATTTGAGTAAATAATTCTGCTTGTAAAATCAGAAACACTTGGAATGAATTCAGCCATACAAGGAGAAAACCTCATATTTTCAAAATCACTACATGATATACAGTAACTGTCTTTTACACAACTATAGCAATTTTAAGGTGTAATGTCTGCAATCTATTCCAGTATGAAGCATAGAATTACATAATCATTCAGGTTGGAAAAGGCCTTTAAGATCATTAAGTTCAAGGGTAATCCTAGCATTGCCAAGTCCACCACTAAACCATGCCCTTAAGTACCACATCTACATGTATTTTATGTAGCTCCAAGGATGGTGACTCAACCACTTCCCTGGGCAGCCTGATCCAGTGTTTGGCAACCCTTTTGGTGCAGACATTTTTTCTGATATCTGATCTAAACCTCCCCTGATACAACCTGCAGGCCATTTCCTCTTGTCCTATCATCTGTTACTTGGGAGAAGAGACCAACACCCACCAGAATCATTTAGAGCACAATGAAGTGAAAATTTATAGTTTCCCCTTAGGAAAAGTTTCAGTTTCTTACGGCTGTTAAGTTTGTCACTTCCACAGAATGAATTTGTTTTTTCTTGTCACTTCACACCACAGTAATTTTTCTATTTTTCGTGAACGTAAAAAGCAACAGGAAGAGAGCAATTCTGGGAGACGAAAGAGGAAAAAAAAACTTGCTTTGAACTTTAAGAAAAATATGTTACTTGGAAGTTCTCAGAGGCTGGTGGTCCTAGTAGGTGTTCGTAGTCATGGGTAAGACCTTTAGTGAGCAGAATGGGAGATGGGGGAACATGGAGCACATAAAACGATAGCTACTGCACAGATGTCATTTGTGACAGTACAGATTTGTGATCAGTACTGTATGTTCATGTAGGGAGTGTGGGGTGATACAGTCTATCATCACCATGAGGGCCAAAATTACTCAAAAATAATTAGCCCTCATAGGAACGTCAAACTCTGTCATGTGCCACTATGGGAGGCGCAATGCCTGTGCTCTTTTATATTCTCTTTGAAAGCACAGGACATCTGGGAATACACTCGTGTCTTGGTAATGCCATGAACATAAGGTATATATTAAACATATTTTGGTTGTCATGCACAGATTAGAGTTGATAGGAATTAACTTGCCTTTGAGCAAGGGGTGAACAAAACAGTTTCATGACCTTACCAACTTCATTTTCTGTACATCTGTGATTCTGTGTGTTGCCATGAGTTGATGGTTGGTGACTTTTTACCATATATTTTTCTGATGTCACAAACATTACCATGCATTAAATATTGATAAAGTGCTGTGGCTTCACACGAGACACGAATCAGAACTACTATGTAAATACATAATTTATATTGAAAAAATATTTAAAGAATGTGATACTTCACAAAGAATTTAATACTTGAGATTAAGATCTTTAAATTCTTTAATGCTCAAATGTTGCCAAGTGATGCATTTAATTGTTAATTGTTTAATGCATAATTGTTAAAATAAGAGTTGACATTCACAATGAGTTAGATAATAGAAAGTTTGGCTACTTAGTGATGTTGCCTTCATGAACACTTAGATCGCAGGCTGCGTTGTTCGAGAAGGAGATTTAACTCCTCGCATTTGTATTTTTAATGCTGGCAAGGAAATGCAGTATTTGTAACATCGTGAGCTGCATTATTAGTATCACTACAGTGCAGTCTTCCTAGAAGGGCCGCAAACCACTGTTACGTTCTAGATTTTCTGTGTAATTCTAAGGAGAGAGCGCATTTTCCTGCTCATTCAGATCAAGTTCAGGTAGAAACCAAGTATTTATTGTGAAAAGAAAGAAAAACTGATTTTCAGAAGCTAAATTCCCAGTCCATCTTTCCAGCTCTCTAATGCTGGTGAAAAAACTCCCTTGCTCTCTGTGCAGAAGATGCTGGAATCATTTTCTGTAAACTGTGATTGCATAAAAATGATCATACAGAGGGACTGGAATATGAGACCAGAGAGTTGACTTTGCTTTGACATCTCTGAGAGCATTGGAATTGTTTTGCTTTCCTTCTTTTGAAAAACAAAGAGGTGAAGTAATACACTCAGTTCTACCTTGCTTGCTTACTGCTGCCTACATTGGTAATGAAAAGCACTTTCATTACTTTTCATTGCATTCTGAGCTTGAGCTGTCCACTCAGTAGTGGAAAGCAAGGGTGAAAAAAGTCAGCATGATTCTGGCACTGTTGATTGTTCACAAGTCATTGATCTGGAGCTAGTAGTAGAAAGGCAGCATTCATAATAAAGCTTGCAGCTATTTCAAGTTAGTTTCTCTCAGCAGAAATCATCTTCCTGGAAAGGCCCCACAGAGACTGGCTTAAAACAGATATCATTAGGAAAGAGATACACTGCAAAAAGGCAGTGGTACTGAAGAAAACAACATAAGAGAAGAAGGAGCTTAAAGTTATTCCTGGATTCTGTTTCCTCCACCTCCACCTGCTGTCATGTCGGTATAATGTTAGGTCCATGTTGTGCCTTCACCCTTCCAGACTGCAGCTCTTCCTGTCCCCTGCTTCTCTGGTGGAAGGGAAAAGGTACAAGTCTGTCTTCTAGATGGACAGACGTGAAGGGATCGCTACTTAACGCATTGGTTTTTCCATGTTTTGTAGAAGAGAAGGGCAATAATGCAATCATTTGCATGTTACTCTCTGTAGCTATAAATGGCTTTAAAATATGCAGAGGCAGCTGATCATGGTCTCTCTGAGGAAGTAGTTATTGATTTACTGGTCTAATATCTATAAAACTTAAATGAAACTGCTCATTTGACAGTAAGTACCCAAAATTAATTCTAATCAGTTATATAAAATGCATCCCTTGGGCTGTGAGTCCTGTTTGAGGGCAGCATAATAGTAGATAATGTTGCCGACTTCTGAAGAGAGTAACTGGGCTTACAGCTCCAGTATTTCTGAGGCTTAGTCAAGAGTACAGTTAGGGTATGACAGTTCATTTTGTGAAGCTTAGAGGTCTGTTAGTACTATGTTGAAACTAATCCAGAATCATGTAATGGCTGTCTGGGATCTCCTACATCTCACAGCAGTGCTCCCACCACCAGATGACAGGCTGCAAAATTCACCTTTTATTTTCCTCTGCTAAGAACTCCACTGAAACAGAAATATTTTCTTTGTCTGCAGAAAGCATTTGGCATCAACTAAATGAAATGTTGACAAGAGAAAAAGGAGCAAAAAAGGTAGCCAGAAATATTTGACCTTAGCCTCGGTCTTTTAAGTACCATAGGATTTTTTTTAACTTTTTAATGACAACAGCCATCCCAATATGATATATATAGCAGAGAATCAAACTGTATTCAGCTTTGAATAATCCAGAAATCATGTAATCAGTTTGTTTGATTAATTGTATTACTGTTTGTTTTACAGGTAGGAAGGTGTTTTCAGTTCCTAATTGACATATGCAGGGTTTGGGGTTTTTTTTAACATAGGTATGAAAATAATAATTAAAGCTGTGAGGTACTGATGAGCATCAGGTAATGAAAAAAAAAGTTCATATATAGCCAATTCACGTATATAGATAAAATGCAGTAACATCTCTTGTGATATAAGAAAAATTAAATTATACATCTAGGCTTAATGTAAACATCCTTCAGCTGAGCGATATCATATCAAATATGCTTCCTAGCACTCTTAAAAGCATTTATAGATACAGGGCTATCTTTTGACATTCAGAAAGGTAAAACAATATTCTTCAAACCGCACTTGAGAGCTTGGTTTCCCAGTTTACCTCCGCAACTGTCTGCCCTGTGAGGTTACCCCAGCAGAGGGAAGAGGTTTGGATGAAAGTCGCTCAGGTGAGAACTGCTGAACCCTGGCACAGTCATTCACAGGAGCGCAGTTGTGTAGCTGTGTACCAGGTCACTTGCCATCCCCCTTCTTCCCATCTCTGCTTCCAGTCCACATGGGTTGCGAAAGGTGGTTGCAGCAGGAGGATGTTGTCAAGGAGGCACTCATGCAAGATCACATTGCCTGTATGCTTCTCTCTTCTATAAGGATGTTTTTTAATTCATCTCTACTCATAAGCCAGGGAAAAAGGATGAGCACTGATAGATTTGGGTTCCCTACTTGTCACTTATTTGATAGATAATAAACTTCATTCAGAAGGGGTAGGGTAGTAGATTATATAACCCATGTGTAGCTCAAGGGCACATTCAAGAAGAAGAAAGATCCATTGCCAATTCCACAGGGAAACTTCTGTTTTATTGTACTAGACAAAGACATCCCAATATATGTCCTTATGTCACAACTGTTACTTACTGTGAGGAGGGAGAAGTCGCTAATTACAGTGATCTTCATCTTTGACAGTTTTTCTAGGTTAAGTGGAAGTGTGGTCTATGAGTTCCAGATTGTGTCTTAGAGCAAACTCCAAGTGGAAAATTTTCCAAAATACATTTTAGTGCTTTTAACTGATTAAAAATAATAGGCCCTATGTATAAGACATATGTCATACTGTACTTTACTTTAGAGATACTGCAAATTGAAGGGAAAATGTGAAAAGTGCAGCAGTTCAGTATTAGAAAATTTTGCTGTATTTCCAACCTTTTCTAATCTTTTTTTCCTCTGAAACTGATTTTGAAATCTGTCATTAATCTTGCTAAAGTAAATATGTGATGATACAAACATTTTCATTTATTTTTAGTGCTGGTGAACTATTATGGTTCCAGTCCTAAGTTCTTAGAAGTTTCTGACTGTATTGCCTCTTCAAGCCATTACAGCTGGTTTTTGTAGCACTGATAGATTCTTTTCCAATTTTTTTAAATACAGACTTATAAAACATCTCTGAGAAACAGAAATAATAGTAAATTATTTCCACATCATGTAGAATGCCTTTCAGCTTTTGTTCTAGTGCTCTTATTTTCCTGAGTTTTAGATTTCCCTCACTTAGCTTTGGCTGGTTGGAGTTCTGTTTTGAATTATTCTTTTGGTGCATCTGCTTAGTCAGTACGCATACCTTAGTTATTTAATATATGGTTTTAATTTATGTGGGGATCAAACACTATAGAAATGCTTTTCTTCCTAATGCCAAGAAATGGAAAAGACAGTTGAATTCAGTGATTCAGGCTGTGATTAAGCATTGCTTTCCTGCCTGTGAAGACTTTGGATTTATTATGTTCTGAGTTCTGAACATTTTAAAAGTAGAAAATCATGCGTTGTTTGTTGAACAGTGGAAATTAGGATCTAAGGTATTATTTTATAAGTAACTGTTAATATATTTTATTTGCCAAATTGAGACAAGATCATCTATATATAAGACATAAAAAGGTAAGTAAAATGTTGGATTAATCATATTTTCTCTCAATTCATGATGCTACGTATTTGTGGAAAGATCTGGTTTTATATTATTTCTAGCCTTCAAATGCAGTGTCTTTCTGATGTAAAATTTATATTACACATTATTTAATTGTACTAGGTTTGACTTCGTCGATGCAGGACACTGCCTCTGTAATATGGTAAATAATGAGGGCTGTATAATGTAAACATGGATCTTGTTCGGATAGGCTGTTTATGCAATGATCAGTTGTCCTATCATCTCTACTGTTGCTCTTGACCTTGTTCATACCACCTTTCATGGACTCGTGTCATCTACTGCTTTTCATGTCTCTAGCCTCTTTATTCCTTCTATTTTTCAGATTGCATCTTTAGCAGTTCATTTACTTCTTGGATCCTGTCTCCTCTTTGGTCTTTCCATTCTTCATTTATATCCCATTACCGTTTTCTACCCCTAACTCAATTTCAAACTTACGTGTTTATATGTAGGTTTTAAATTCACCTCTCTACTTCTAATCTCTCTTCTTGTCCAGTCTCCAACATCTCATTCTTTTGCTATCTATTCAGTAAGCACAAAACTTACACTGAATTGCTCAGTGCTTTTACTTGAAATATCATGTTGGCAGTATCATCGTATCCGTCCTTGTCAGCATAATCTGTGACAATAGTTTTGGCTTTTCTTTCACTGGTTCAGGCCCTGAACATGCAGGATGTTTTTAAAAACAAACATGCAATGCAGGTGTGGATTAGTGATACAAAGCTCTAATTGTGAAGCACCTGGGGTACAGATATTCATGAGCAGCAAAGCACTATTCCCAAATAAGCATCACTGAGGGATTTGGGTTCCGCTGTGTATGTATGTATGAAGATGGGAGTGGCACATAAGAGGATCTTGTCATTTTCAGTTGATAGATACTGACTCATTCTGTAAATCTGTCACTAGGAATCTCTGCTGTCTTCTTAAAGAGGAGGAAAGTAGGAAATAGGAGGCTTGACATAGTTTAAAGATTCTGCAGAGCAATTGGAACTATAGTTTCTCTGGGCTGGTTTGGACTTCGGCATTGCCTGACATTTCCCTGACACAGGGAAGACCAGCTCTCATGTGCTGGCCAGCCTCCAGCCCTGACTCCTGCAAACACTGTATACCGTAGTATTGAAATGCATCCTTGGAGGACAGCTCTATAGGCTAGAGTCTTCTGAAGTCTTTCTGTCGAATAAGTTTTGCTTAGCCTTGGGTCTTTTACCTCAAAGAAGGGATTGGAAAGAAAATTAAACATTTTATAGTTTTTAATAAAGAAGAAGAGTGTTCTAGCATCTGCAGGGTCAAGATGAAGATTGCCACGCTTCTACCCTAAACCTTCCTGTTAGTTGCAGCAGACTCCTGTAAATGTTACTGAGTGCTTTCCAGAGCATTTGCAGGTTCAAAGGCGTATGTAATTCTGACAGCCACAGAGGCTGATATTTCCTTCTGAGGGCCAGTTGAGGCCTGAGTCCATTGGTACAGTGGGACAGTGCAGTAGAAGTCCCACAGCAGCACAGCGTTGCTGGAGACCTGCTGGCAGCAGTGCCAGGTTAGGGCTGACCTCGCCTCCACAGCTAATAAGGTTGTCAGCCTCTAAAGTGTGTGCGACATTGTGTCTGCAGGTCACGGGATTTTGTTTCGAGCAAAGGTCAGCAGTAAATTGGCAACACATTAGAGCTTATTTAGGGAATTTTCTCTCCATAACTTTTTTTTTCTTACGATGTTGCAGGAAATATTCAGGAAGTCATATTACAAGAACGCTTGGAAAAAGAAGATGAAATCCTGGTTTCCTTGGCTGGTTTGAAGCAGGTATAACTATTGCTTAGCTTAGCCCTCTTGAATCCTTCAGTGCTATTAAACCTTTCTTTTATTTCTCCTTTTTTATTCTTTTAGTATACTGCTGTTTTGTCTTGCTGTAGCTGTGTTAATAATACCAATGCATTGAGCATTCTGGTGTACTTTATCCAAAAAGGTAAAACTGCTATGAAGAGTTCAAATGACTTGCACTCTTGTTTGCTCCCTGAAAAGTTCTGGAGGCCTTGGACCAGAACTGAGGCAGTGCAACAGCACATTCTGGACTTCAGCCATACCGTTGACTTCTTAATGCAAAATGTACATGCTAGGCAATAGTTACGCCTATTTCCCCCTTATTTAAATGTGCCAACACTGGAATGTCATTGAATTAAAAGAAAAGATACTATGTACATAAAATGAGAATGCTGACGAGCATCTGTAGCTCTGATTATACTGCCCTCTGTTCCCTCAAAATACATTTTATGAGGAACAGTGTGACAAATCTTAAACATGTAATGAGGCAGAGAATAATCTGAACAGTTTAATTCTCTTTAAATTCCTTGGAAATTTGCTTTCCAGACTCATACAACCGCATTTCACTGATACTTGTTTCTTTAACCAGTATAGATAGAAATATTTACTTGTTTCCTAGTTCTTTAAAGCAAATATTTTTGGGAAATGGTGTATAAAAACATGCTGCACAGAGCTTTAAAAAGGTATAATTCCTCCAAATTTCTGAATTACGTTCTTCCCTCTCCCATCCA
Organism: Loriculus beryllinus; assembly: GCA_039877255.1. Classification (NCBI taxonomy): domain Eukaryota; kingdom Metazoa; phylum Chordata; class Aves; order Psittaciformes; family Psittacidae; genus Loriculus; species Loriculus beryllinus. Next base: position 352 of record JBCJKH010013468.1, on the reverse strand, counting down.
ACAACAGATCAAGGATATCCTGAAAGGTTCATTGCGTTTCAACCAGAGTCAGTTGGAAGCTGAAGAAAATGAGCAAATCACCATAGCAGATGATCACTACTGTTCCAACAGTCAGAACAAGGGGACAGGTGATGCCCTAAAGGGACCTGTTGTGACAAAGCAACAGTTCATCTCAGAACAGCAGGTAAGATAAAAACATCTCAAACAGGACACTAGTGGAATTAGTCTTATCTTTTTTGGAGGCTTCCTTTAGCATGTCCAGACTTCACTAGGGAACATACAGCATTCCTGGTACATATGGTTAAAGGTGTCCCTCTAGCTATTGTCCTATTCCCACCAATTATTTTTACTG
>JBCJKH010013464.1:5063-17796 GCA_039877255.1 Loriculus beryllinus | reverse complement strand
CAGAGTTCCACCTATGCTGCTCAGAAGCATCAATCTCTGTCAGTACCATTCTAGTTGGCAGGCTTTAAGTGATTTCTAATATGGTTTGTAGTGGGGTACGTTGCTGATAAATATGTAAAGCATGTGAAAATACATCACACTTGCACGACAAATAATTCATGGAGTGAAACCATACTGGCTGGAAAGAGCACAGTAGGATTCCCTTTTGGCAATACTATACACTGAGAGCAGTCAGCCCAACTATTAGTCAACATAGCTGTGTAACAAATAGGAATGATGTTTCAGAGACTTTCTTCTACCCAAAAGAGCTAGACATCAATGTCTTTTACCTCTTACCTGGAATATGTACATATAATGGTAAAAAAAACCATAAATGCATGCATGGCAATCAAATAAGAGCATGGCTTTGCATGAGTCTTTTTCTAACCTCATTAACTTTGTCATTTGGAGATATGCCTTTTTACTTTTTCTTTTTCCCCATGTGATTAATTTTTTTGCTTTATACCCCCTGTGTTAATTTAAAAATATCAGAACTAGTTTTGTGCAATGTAAGCATATTTCTGTGCAGGAAAAATCTTTCTGAAATGACACAAAATTTAAAAGAGAGGCAGAAGTGAGGAAAAAGTGCAAGAGGGCAATTTAAACAAAGTCAGAGTTAGGTAACCCTTTTTATTCCTCCCTTGTCCTCTCCATTCCCTCAGACAGGCTGCACTGTACTTCAAGCTGTACTTTGCCTGATATGTATTTTGTGGTTTTCCCCAGGAGAGATGGTCAGCATAGGAGCCAAAGTAATGTGAAGCAATCCGCCCAAGAACAGTTAAAAGGTTCTTGTCATATGTATATGAGCATTTTGTATATGAGCATTTTGTGTATGAGCATTTTGTGATTTGGCATAAGCTGGAGATTCAGGAACATAACTGGTTATCCCTACATCATGGTTTGATGCAAGACAAATTCAACTTCCTACTAGTTTCCTTTACTTTTAAAGACTTCAAAATTCTGTCAACACTTTCTTCTTACCTCTTAAACTTCTAGATGCTTAAAACATGCTTAAAACATACTTAAAACAGCTTAAAGATACTTAAAACTTCTTTCATGGCAGAGATTTTAATTTGTTCCAAATACCAGCATGAGAGACAGGGGAGCTGTGATAGCAGTTCTTTTTAATTTGTTAGGAGAAATGTCAAAGTTTTTGTATTGACTGAAACATCAAGAAAAAAGCTGATGTGGAAATTGTTAGTGTGATCACTAGGAATCAGTAAATGTTCAAGTGTAAATATTATTAAATTTAAACGACAAGATTTTATACAATGAACTTAGATAATGTTTCATCACAGTCGGTGATAACTTTAATTTTTAACAAAGTTGTGGGTTAAATCCAGACTAAAAGTTCCTTACAATTTTTTTATTCTACAGAGTGAATCAATAAAAAGGAAACCTGGAAAAGGATTCTACTTTTCTTGATTTTCATAATTTTTGCCTTTTTAGTTTTAGCAAAGATGGGAAAAATCCATATGATTCTTAGGTATCAAAATCAGGGTTTACAACTTTATTACACAGGCAATGAATTCAGTCAGAAAGGTTTATATTCACCTAATTTTCTGGGTAAATAATGTCTTTAATAAACTAAATTTGAAAAGAAGATACAGCTTTTCCTTGCTATATCTTTTATAGCAACCTGAACTGGGCACTAGCTAAACGTCAGAAAACTGAGGCAGTAATGAAATCTGGCTGTTTGCCACTGACTCAGCTCACTGCAATGCTAAGTCTTATATAGGAGTCTATGGCACAGTGACAGAATTGCTTTCAGCTTGGCAAAAACAGTATAAACAGACCTATGGGCTGATACTGCAAGTGCACAAGAAAACAGTGAACAACTGGACTTCAAGAATCCCAGCTGAATAACATATCATGTTCTACTACAGTTACAATGCTAGATTTCATGAATGGAACCTTCACAAAGGAGAAAAACACAGAGAAGGTTGCATGGTTCACATATGTTTGTGTATCAAATATGCAGTAGGAAAAAGAAAAATCTGCTATCATCTTGAAAATAAAATAACTCTTTTTGCCTCTTGCACACAAAAAGAACAAAAAAAGCCTATAGATATTTGAAGAATTTATATAGCAAGTAAAATATTCTTTTATGTAAATAAAATTCCAGCTCAGTTCTTGGAATTATGTCTTTGCCCTCTGACCCTAGGGGCCAAAGGAGTTGAACACTTTTTCAAGAATTCAAGGCAACAAAGAGCAGCTAGTGGCGTGGGTTTACTTTTTGTTGATGACTGTGGTTATCTCAGAGCATCAGCGCATCCAACTTTACAGTAATAAACAGAACAGCGGGGAGTTTAGTGAGGTTAACATCAACATGATGCATCACACACTTGAAATCATTTCTCAGGCTGTACAGGAAAGTGTCAACTTTTCTTCTGTTTTGCCTAAACGTTATGAAACATGCCTGTGAACCACCTTGCACCTTAGGATCATATAATGAATAAGCAGGTATAGAAGGAATGATGAATAAAGTCCTTATGGTTTGGGAAAATATGCTCTCTACTGTTTTCAGGTATCTAACTGTAAATGCTACAGCTGTGAATATTTCTGCTGGAACTACTGAGATTGAAAATCATTTAATGTGACCTGCCTGCAGATTTAACAATTTAGGAGTGCTTTAAGGGACTCTGATAGTGCATACTGGGCTAAATTCTGCTCTTGCAGTAAGAAGAAGGTAATTTTGATTTTGCATTACTTGGAAACCACACAAAAACTTAAGGAAAATTTTTGAAGTGAAGGTACAATTTAAGGGCATGATGATATTCAGGTGTCAGTAGACCTGGTGCTCAACTCTTTAGATGCTAACACATTTCTGCTTCACTGAACAGTACTAGCTGTAGTTCCATTGACTGACTGTACCCCCTTGAGAAATGTAGTGCAATTAATTTTATAAAAAAGAGTGAATGATAGCTGTGTTTAGCACATGCATCCTCACATTATTTTTTCAAGCTTTTAACTATGAAAAAGTTCAACTTTCCCACTTACCAAAAAGCCATGTGAGTTCCATCTCGATAGACAAAATAAATACTTTTTCCATCTGAAAATGTTAGGATAGTTAGGATTAATATGAAACGTTGTACTACTGTGCTGTTATGATTTTTTAAACTAACTCTTGAGAGATTTCTATGTCTTTTTAATCTACTGTAAAATAAGAGGACTCATGAAAACAGGTGATTTGTTACTGAAATTGCTTTGCTGGACTGGCTAGTAACTGTTATAGGGTTATGGGCAATCTTAGGAAAGTTTCCCAGTCTCTTTTCCAACTCTTGGTATCAAACTAGATCCCAGAAATTGAATGAAAAATCTTAGAGTTCTCTGATTCAGAATCAAGAGAGGAAGAATATTTGGAAAATGGAGATGGTTGTCCTCCTCTACAGAGAGTTCTTAAACAGGGATTTTCCAGGAACATTTACATGTTTTTTTAAGAAGATGGAAAATACCTTTGTCCCAGTTTTTCCACATCACTATATCTTCCTTCCCTCATCCAGAACTACAAAAATGCTAGAGCTCCAAATAAGGAAAAAACTTTCCTACTGAGTTTAGCAAGTTCATATGTTTTTCTGTGTCTTAATTCTCTAAAACAACTGCCTTCGTTTTTACTAAACTTTGTATAAGAGGTAAAACCTGAGACAAAGTTTTTGCAAGAAACATTTCAGCCTTGATGACTTAGTGAAGTTTTAAAAACTGTTTGGTAAAATGAATCTAACCCTTCAGAATCTTTTGTTCTGCCTGTTGTAACATAAATGGACACAACTGAAATACCTTTTCTTCAAGTTTATTTTCTAAATCAAAGAGAAAAATAAATATCTGACACATGTTCTTTCTTATAATCTATGCATGCAAGATACAGCTGCATATAAATCTTGGAAAAAACCCCAGAGATTTCTCATGATGTAAGAGAAGATAAAGCAAAAAAAAAAAAAAAGATATTTGGGGATTCTAGTAAGGTTGGAGTGAGTTAGAAGGAAATTCTTCACATTCAAACTCACTTTGTTGATTAAGTGTCCAAGTTAAATCTGAGTGTCCAAAGCTGACAAAACTGATTGCAAGTGCTAGTTTGGATGCATCAGAAGTCCCCTGAGAGAAGTTTCTTTCATAGACTTTTGCTTAATATAAAGCACTATTTTCAAGATTCGTTTATTTTACAATCTTTTGCCTTTTCTGAATAGCATGAATCTTTCTAGAAATAGGGCAATTTTAAATCTTGTTCTACTTGGGGCCCAAATCAGGGAGCTCTGAAACCTAGCTCTACTATACTTGTACACACAAGTATTCTTATGTCCATTTTGTTGAAGAATGTATTTCTATCTATATATATAGATATATATATATATATGTATACTATATATATATGTAAAATTATCTTAAAAAAATCTTCATTATGAAAATGATAATATTTGCTTTAATTAAGAAGCACTTAACACTGTACTTGCTATTGCATGCAATTTTATTTGCATGTTTAAAACCAGTTTTTGGAGTGGCTCCTTAGGAAGCAACAGGGTTTTTTTTTTTTTGTGTTGTGTTTTGTTTTTCACGTGCAGTATTATAGGATTTGAACAAACAATTATTAGGGTCAGCTTACTGGAGTGGAATTTTATTTTTTACTCACTCTTTCAACTCTATGGCTAAGATCTGATCTCAGACTGCTGAAAGGTTCAATTTGCACTTGACTGAACTAGAAAGGAGAAAACCAGTGAAAGCTAACCTGGTTAGACTCACATATATTTTAAATTCTTCACAACTATGTTTCTGCATTTCTATGATAGCAGAAGCAGATGCAAAGGCATTCCATATTATCAATCAATCATGGCATAAATTGCCTGAAATTAATTCTTAAAACTTAAACAGATGCAAATAACTTCTCTCCCCCCCCCCCCCCCTTCCCTTTTCTTTTTCTTTTTGGTTTTCTTAAGTGCCAGGTGACTGAATACATTGAAAAGAAAAATATGTTAAAAGAGTGCAGGACTTTTAAGAAAAACTATACATTTAGCAATGAGATCTTAACCTTTTACTTTGTTCTGACAAATAATCCACCTTATTTGTTTACCTGTATGATCATTTGAAGTCACATTACAGTTCAGCTAACATTATATTTTTAAGGAAATTTAACTAATTAGTTCATTTGTATACAAGTTGATGGGTAATTAGAGGTGTGATCAGGGACTGCACAAAGACTGCTTGTGAGTAATAAAATTAAATCTTGTCTTAACTACTAGGACTTGCAGAAGTTCTTCTTGGCTGTGTCATAGGGTTCCTTTGTGTTGCTGAAGGGCTACATCAAACTTTTTCTTCTGAATGTGTTTTCTGCAAAACCATTGGAAAATCATATTTGAACACATATAGCCTTGTGTAGGCTGCATATTACTAAACACCAGTACTTCTCAAGAATTAATGTGTACTGAACTTCCAGTTTTATAGAAAATATTGTGCTAATTAAAATTAAGTATTTATTGTACTAGAAGTATAATAGAGAGATGAATTATGAATGCATAGACAACCATATTTATAGCATTACTCAAAACTGGAAAGATTGACTTTGTAACTGCAGTGTTAATTTTTTAGCATCAGTTTTGCAGGTTTTATAAGCAGATAGACATGTATATAAGACTTTTGCATCTTTTTACTTATGTTGCAAATGTCACCTATTACTACAGAAAAAAAATGGACATTGTTGTAGTAGTCTAAATAAGAAGACAGAATATTTTGGGTTTGGACATGTAAAAACAATGGAAAAAGATTGGTCAGGTGTGGTATTCCTTCAGGAAAATCTGATGAACATACATTCTTGCTGTTGTGATTATTAGGCAGAAAGTGCTCAAAGTAGCTTTTCTAGGTCTAAACTTGTAAGGAATTCTAGAGAAGAAATATGGCCCTCTTTGAAGTCAGTGGGAGTTCTGTCATTTGCTTCAGTTTAAGAATTTAACCTTAATTACTTTAAATAGACGGAATTGATTATTCTTGATTAGTTGCTTTGCAAATAAAGCAAGTAAGTGTTGACTGTGGTTGGAACAGTTGGGAAAAACAGATGCTTATACTAAATAATGAATATCAAAGAACGCTACATAATTACAGGACAACTTTCTAGCAGTACATTGTGACTACTATGAACACATTACACTTCCAATGCAAGTGCTGCGTATTAATCAGTTAATGCAGGATTTTGAAGAGCTACTTAAGTGCTGATTCTTAGTAGTAATTTATCCTATATAATGTTTTACTATATGCCAGACATAAGCATGGGTGCACAGTTGTGTCAAAAAATTACCAAAACTGTAATTGCAATAAAAAAAATTAACTGGCCAGGCACCCAGCAGGTATTAAAGACCTTGCTTAGTATGTCACACTTGCAAAAATGAAGACTTATCCAGAGCTGGCAAAAAAGACAAGCATATTTCCATGTGTTTCTCAGTAAAATTCAAGTTTTGGTAAAACTCAAAGATTTAGCATATTGTTCAGAATGTGTTAAAAATAAGGATACTTGAAACTTTCAAATACCTTCTTCCATCAGATCAGTGCAAGAGGAATGACTACTGATTTAAAGAAGGTCAGTGTAAGACACTGAGAGGCCACAGAGGTCCAGAATATAGTGAAATTTTGAAAAGATTATTTAACTGTTTCACAACTATATATATATACATTTTAGAAAATAAAGTATGAAGTATGAAGGAATATAATCTTTGAACTATAAATACACCATTTTTAGAACAAAATACAAGCTATAAATCTTTATACAGTATAAACTTCTAATATAATGCTTTTTTTCTGGCTTCCCTTTTATTTTTTGTCAATGATTTTTGTTCACTTCTCCATCAGATGATAACAGACACTGCTGGAGCCACAATACTGCACTGATACTGATATAATTTGATCTCATATACCTTATTCAGCAAAGCATTCGTGCCGATATACTAGAAGATTAGACAGGAATACCTTCATGTTTGATTTTGTCAGAACAAGCAGAAGCCTTTGATTTAGGCATGGGATGCTCACTTACTCATTTACCACGGTTATTTAATCTAACCATGATGTTCTTTTTACGTTTTCCTGTTTGCTTAATTGAGGTCATTATCTGTCAGTATAACTTACATAAAAATATGATGACATTGATAATGTTGGCAATATTGCAAATAGCAGCATTAAATACTGGAGGAAGATGTGGAGTGGAAATGGCATATACAGAGCATTTAGTGCAGATACACTGGATAAGGCTATCAATCTGCTTCCGTATGTCAAAGAACATGGGAACCCATGAAAGTGTTATGTGTTTTGAATGAATCACAATAGAATTGTTAAATCTTCATGGAATGTCTTATAGAACTGTTAACACATTATAGATTGCCATTTGAATGATACCCAATTTGATGATGGCGACTGGTATATACAGAGTATTTTTAAAATACCCACTGTCCTACACTCCTTCCAACTCCTTTAAGTTTGGATTACTGAACCATTCTGTAAAAAGGAGCTGAGCAATGAATGAAAGAAGGGATTTCACTTGTCCGGTCTACAATAATTATAAATGCCTCATTGCTTACTGAGAGCATTTAAATTATTGACAAATCAGTGACATTGCCAAAAAAGTAATTTAGTAGAATATACGGTACAAGTCTACCTGGAACATTTTTGCTGTTTTTTATGTTAGGAACTTCACTTTTCTTTTACTGGTTTAGAATGACATATCCATAAGTTATACCCTATGCTAGAGAAAGGTTTAAAACGAACATGCAAGCAGAGGTTAATAAACTGCCTTAGAATCATAGAATAGTTAGGGTTGGAAAGGACCTTAAAATCATCAACCTCCAACCCCCCTGCCATTGGCAGGGACACCTCACACTAAACCATGTCACCAAAGGCTCTGTCCAATCCGACATTGAACACCACCAAGGATGGAACATTTACAACTTATTTGTGCTTCACCACAGTGCCTCGCCACCTGTACAGTAAAGAACTTCCTCCTTATATCCAATCTAAACTTCCCCTGTTTAAGTTTGAACCCGTTACCCCTTGTCCTGTCACTACAGTCCCTAATGAAGAGTCCCTCCCCAGCATCCCTATAGGCCCCCTTCAGATACTGGAAGGCTGCTATGAGGTCTCCACGCAATAGATAGGGAAATGTTATGGATTATGCATAGATTGCATATGGATTATGCTATAGAGCAGCTCTGTGGGAATCAATGCGGTCAGGTGTTCATGCTCCAGCATCTGGGTTGTTTCAACTGCTCAACAACTTCCTTTTTCTACCAGTGAATTTGATTTTAGCAAAGTAGATACTGCAAAGACCCTACAGGAAGTGTGTCCACTGCAGAACCAAAAGTTAACAGGTTATCACCAGTCTGGTCTTACACAGTTAGTGTAGTCTCCTCAGTAAGCAGTCTCTCAACCTCCTGAGGGAGAGAAATCTCCCCCATGAGGAGCTGGAAACAAGGGAGATTACAGTGCCTGGCAGTGGTAGTAAACACTGGTAAGCAAAGCAGAAGTCTCTGATTCTCTCAGTGCTGCAAGACTACAAATCTCTGTTTTCTTTGGTTCAGATGTGGTTTATTGAGATTCCCAGGCAAAACAAGTCATCAGTGAAAAGTTATTTTTCTTGACTGAAGTATTCCTCTGCCCTCTTGGGAACATATTTATGGTGGTTGTGACAATCACAAAATATTTCTGTGAGTGAACTGCCTCCACCAATTTAATTTAGCCAAGCAGAAAAAGCAAAATAAGCAGTAAATTAGTTTTTACAGCATCCTTCAGTTTTAATAATCATAATATTATTATTTCCAACAGTAGAGCATGACTTTCTTTTTTAAATATGCCTCTTGCTAAGGAAAATACCCCAAACAACCAAAACAAACCCTGAAACCTGCAAAATGAGTAATTAATTTTGGAATACAAAATACGTAGATAGAAGCCAAGGCAACAGGACAGATGACTTCCCTCAGAGAACATGCACCCTTCCTAAGTCCCTTAAAGCACTGCTTTCATAGTACACAGCAGTGCTAAAGTCCTTCTCTAGTTTGTACTGTACCAAGACCCCATTCTTGTGAGTCAGTGAAGAAGGTCTGGTACACAACAAAGAACCTGACCTTGGAAGCAAACCTCAGGCAGCATTCAGGTCAAGCAGTTCCTGGTTTCAGCAGCTTGTCATATTAAAAGACTGTATGAACTAGAGCTTATCCTTGAGACTAAGGACGATAATCACTACGTTCGCATCTTTAATACCAGCAAGTAAACAAAAAACCCAGAACAGCAGCAAATGATTCCCACTGCACATGTAAATGTTCATCTTGCAAAGTGGCTCTTGTTACCTGTTAATGCTGTTCTTTTGTGCTAACATCTGCCAGTCTTTGCCTTTGGCGTTGGGTGTGTCAAATGTTGCACAGATCCGTTGCCTGATGGAGTAGGGGATTTTAAATGCTTTTGGGCCCATCTGTGCAGGAAAGTTGCTGTCATCATGTGCAAAGAAAGTGATGGTTTCTCTTTCATTCTGTGTGGAATACAATAGCAAAACAGTTAGTGAGAGCATCACCTTTCTGTCCACCTTGGTCTGTAGGCAGCTCTCTAGCAAACTACTAAGAGAAACACTAGGAGTTATACCAGAGACTCTTGTTTAGAAATGGGGAACTGAGACAGCCTAAAAGATGGACACAAGTACCTGTTTTTCCCTATTAGAAATCTCCTTGTAAGCCAGGTCTGGCCCATTCTTCTCCTATGAAATGCTAGTCTTGTTTAATGGAGTCACATTTCCATGTGTCACTCGTTGCAGTGAAATGCAGCATAAATATTGAACAACAATGATGCTATAGTCTCTTCATGTAACATTTATGACAGCTCCCCAAAGCCATCCATGCAAAGTAATACTGCTGTAGATCTATCCCGTGGTCTGACTGGTTTAAATTAACTATGCAGAACAGTAGTAGATTTTCATACCCTGCACATGTGAGATAAGCTACTGCTACCTGGGTTAGTTCAGGGAATTGTAAATTCAAGTATTCAGTTGTTATTTCTCTATTTATTTTACAGTCAAATTCTCCTCACTCCTCGGGCACTTTTTGAGATGGGCATGAGAAAGCCTCCATCCAGCAGATCTCTATGAGGGCAGAGCTGTAGCTCTGGAGACAGACAGGAGATGGGACAGACAGGTCCCGTCAAAAAAACAAGAGAGGGAGGAAAAAGTAATGGCAACAGCAACATTGTACTGGGATAGCTATAGAATGATGGAAGTGTTTTATGAAATAACAGTAATGAATGTGGCTGTATTCTGAGGATGGTCTCATACAGAATGGTGGTTGTGGGTTTCTTACTTAGTTGCTGCATTCTCTGCAATAGTGCATTTGGCAATGGGCACATGCCTTTAATCCGGAAGTTTTAATTTGGATTAATCAACAAAGATGCTCAGTCATTTAAAAGAAGGAGCTGAAGTTTTTTTCTTTGCTGTAGGCCACATCCCCAGCTTGTTTGAGTTTGGTATCTTTCCCGTGTGAGCAAAGCTGCAGTCCTGCAGACAGGCTGTACACAGCATGCTCTAATAGGGGAACAGAAAGTGGCCAGACAGCACACAACCCATCCACTGTCACCTCTGGGTGCTCTGCAAACTCTTCAAAACCTTTTGCAAGAAAACTGTTGTCACCAATTTGAATATAAATTACTTTCAGAATTGTAGAATCTCCAGTGTAAAGTAGCAGTAGAATTGCAGAATCTCTAGTGTTTTGATTTCAAATGGAAGAATCTGTATGGCTTTATATATATGTTAACGGTTTTGAATGGGAGATAAACCACACAGGGATAGAAAGGACAAAATGGGGAGGGATGGGGTCTCACAAAGCAAACAGGAGAGAGGATGCTTTACCTCTAGAATGGAGGTCTGGATCTGCAGGACCTGCTCGTGCCCCTTGACTTGCCGCACGCAGACCTTGCAGGCCAGCTGCGTGGTGGCGGGGCTGTAGCGCTCCAGGGAGAAGGCGCAGTGCAGAGGCTTGGGGCTGCTGCACCACACACGGGAGAACGGCACCTCCTGAGGGAGATGTATCCCATGGGAATGGGAGTGGGGAGAGATAAGGTGAGACCATCACAACATAGCAATAAACCCCATTCTTTTCTGTGCAGTTGTGTTTACTGACATGCTGCAAGCGCAGAGTAGGACAAGGCTATCAAATGATGATTCAGCTGATAAATACTGGGGGATTACGTTTACTGAAAGCTTAGATTCCATCCAGTGACACAGATGATGAGACACTCATTTAAAGTGAAACTTAAGATGCACTTAACTTACTCCTGGGCAGGGATCAGAACTCTTTCTTACTCTAATCTGTATCTCCTTGCCATCACCCTGTACTACAGAATCCAAATACCGTATCTGCCCATCAAGAACCGTACCTCCTCTATAACTCATGCAGCATGGAGCAGGGGAGGATGCTTTCTGTATTTATGTTCCATCTGTATTTAAAAACACCCACTTGCCTGGGTAGCCACGTGCAGCCTGGTGCTCACCAGTGCTCAGTCTGGTTTACTTCTTAGTATCATCCTGTTTTATTCTGTGACCCTCTTCCATGAGGGTTTATTCATCTGCTCAAGCCCTGCAGCAGGATCTTTACTTATCTGAGAAATAGTTAACACAAATCTTTCCTCAGTGTACCCTCTGATCATGGTTTCATTTGGTGGATCCAACAGACAGTTATGGAACAGGCTCATTTCAGCTGTTCTTGACAACCAGAACATCAAGCTTTAAAAAGAAGTGTGGTATGTAGGAGAGAAAACAAGCATACATGGGAAGAAACTCCACATGGAGAAAGAGATTTTTTTATATATCAAAAGGCTGGAACCAAATCAGAGCTTTCAAAAGAGTTGGGCCATTTCAGAAAACATTTCACAGGGAGGGAAATACAAACCAGTGTAAGTTGTTCTGTAGTTTCCGTTAGAAACAACTATTCTATTTCTCAGCTCTCCCAAGTCACCCAAACTCTACTCAGTTATCACATTTAAATACCCGGCTCCAGTATCAGCCCTGTGTCAGCCCATGTGTGAGCAGAGGTTTTGCACATGCTGCTTTTAACCTTCAGCAGCTGCTGAGAGAACAATCCCTGCACTGAGCACAGTCATCTGGACATCCTCTGCCTGTCCTAGCGCAGTTCTGGAGAACATGGTAGTACATTTAAAACCACTTTTTTTGCCAAGACAGTGGATGATATAGAGCTGTCTGTCTGTGCTTCTGGGAAAAGGGAGATGAGTCTGAGTTCTGTGTTTTAACAGACTAACCCACTATGTGCCAGCACATGTCATTTTCAGTAACCATATACTTAGAAGTTGTTATTTTGTTTTGATTTTTCGTTTCCTGTTTTCAACAGCCTCTTTCATTGATGTAGTACAGAAAAAATATGCTTTCAGTTCTAATTCTTAGTATACATGTGCTGCTCTTTGAACTCATGACATTTAACTGTTTAATTTGAATGTTCCTTTCAGCCATACATTCATAGTTATCTTGAAGTTAGACTGACAACGGTATCAAAACCATCCTGAGTGATAAATCTAATAAGAACATAGGCCTTCCATTGGAGGTGATTGAAATGAGAGGAAGTACAAGCTTGCATGTTTGTGAAGTGACAAACACTTAAAGCATTCTGTTGTATATGAAATCTGTGTTTGTCAAAATCTGAAGGCGATGCTTTCTTGTTGCACACAGATTAAACCCACT
>JBCJKH010013463.1:0-43792 GCA_039877255.1 Loriculus beryllinus | reverse complement strand
GCTGAACAGCCCCAACTTTCTCAGCCTGTCCTCGTATGGGAGATGCTCCAGTCCCTGATCATCCTCGTGGCCTCCTCTGGACTTATTGCAACAGTTCCATGTCCTTTTTATGAGCTTGTTCAGTTCAGAGAGACCCTATAGCAGTCTTCCAATACCTAAAGGGGGCTTACAAAGAATCTGGAGAGGGCCTTTGGAGAGGGGCCTGTAGTGACAAGACAAGCGGGAATGGCTGTAACCTGACAGAGGAGAGATTGAGATCAGACATTAGGCAGGAGCTCTCCTCTGTGAGGGTGCTGAGGCGCTGACACAGGGTGCCCAGAGAAGCTGTGGCTGCCCCATCCCTGGCAGTGTTCAAGGTCAGGTCGGACACAGGGGCTTGGAGCAAGCTCCTCCAGTGGAAGGGGTCCCTGCTCGTGGCGATTGGAACCAGATGAGCTTTAAGGTCCCTTCCAACCCAAACTATTCTGTGATCCTATGATTCTAATAACACAGTTATAACAACACAAGCTCCAGCCCAGTGCCCTGTAGAGCCTGCACTGGTAAAGCTTTTTGCTACACAGCAGGTTGAGCTGTGGAAGTCTGCAGACCAGTGGTGCCAACTCTTTTTGCTCTGACTCATAGTTTTGGGATGCTTGAGATGGGCAACACCAGATCGTGCATATCCTTTCAGCTCTAGTCTGTTGTATATCTGGTCTGCAACACAGGAAGCAGTTGATCAAAGGATTTGATTTTGCTCCCTCTCAAATTCATAGTGAATATAGAAGGTGTTTCAAATCATCTACCTGGTTTATAGATGAAATAAATGCTTCCCATCCATATGCTCTAATTTCAATGGAAATAAAGTATGTAAAAATACCTCTTCTAAAACCTTTTATCTGATGCAAGAGACAGCTGCACAGGGATCACACACTCAGGGAAAGAATGGCTTCAAACATGAACACCAGTCCCCAGAAACCAATGGTGTTAATGGAAAAAGCTTTTCAATAGGATTTGCAATTCAGATGAAAGTAGTTTAAATAGCTCTGAAATCACAAGTGGCTCTGATGACACTTGGGGAAATGACTGCAATTTTCTCTCTTCCCAAGACCTTGCATATGGGGCCAGTTCATGACGGGCAACAAACGCTATAGTTTTGTGCCTGGGCTAATGGTCCACATTTTGGGAACATGAGGATGCTGAGGATGCAGCGTGGTCTTGCCTGTGATGTCTGACCCTCACAGCTACTCCCCAGAGCTCAAGTCCAGACATTTCAGGTGAGCTGTGTTGCGAACTGCAGGAGATGTCACCCATACATGGTTTCCCATGCGACCTACAAGCCAAAGGAACCACTAGGCAAACCCTCTCTTGGCTATGTGATCTGCAGTTTACCTGAACAATTCCTTCCTTCTCCAGTGCTACCCCACCATTTTCTGCAGGCTTCCTGTTCTCTGGCAGGGCAATAAATATTATCATCCTAGACAGTACGGAAGCGATGTCCTGGGGAGTATAGGTAGAACTTTATGGTATGTTTACAAAAGGTGGTCAAAGAGATGACATCAGTATGTACAGAAATACAGCCACTGCGCCAACACTGTGTGTGGCTGGAGGTTATGGTCCTCTGAAAAGGAAGGTAAAGACCTGCTCTGATGTACAGCCGGCACAATGGGGTGTGTATGTTTGTGTGTGTGTGAGAAAAACCTTCCTTTGTGGTTTCTAAAGTACATCTTTCTTACTGTACCATTTGTAGTTATTGGGTGTTCTGGGCCTGTTGAAGTCAGTAGCTTTGTCCCTAAGCTCCACATGAGAAGAGGTTGGATCCTCCAGAACTGGCTCATGCTTTGTGTTTGCATGACACAAAGCATGTTTCTAGCCTTGCTCCCTCCTGCGATGCTTTCCTCCTCCTCTCAAGGCTGGGTGTCTCAGCAGTGTCATTGCCCCATCTGACCCTTATCTCGCTCTTGGCTGCTGGACTGGCCAGTGTGAGGGCACGTTCCTGCTTCTCAGAGAACAACACATGCCCAGGACTGAGCCGCAGGAACGTGCTTCCTGAAGAGCTTGGTGTTTGGAACGGCAGCCTGTGTTGGTAACACAACCCGGCTGTGATTACTGAAAGTGTTTTTCTCTGCCTCTGAGCTGGAGCAGCTAAAAGAGACTTAAAATCACAATTTAAAATATAAATGCAAAAGGAGAAAGAAGTCCATCCTGGAAAAAGAAATACACTGGTTCAGCAGTGCCAGGCACCTACATTTATTGAATGCTCATTTACAGAGCAGTGAGCTGTCTCTTTAGGATGCCAGGCTGTGCATGTTTCCTTCTGTGTTATCCCAGTCCTGGAGGGGGGTCTCTGGCTGCTCAGTACTGATGATTGCCCTGGGGGTCCTGCACATTTTAGGGATGCCTCCAGCATGGCAGCCTGCACAACCCAGGGTGCTCCCTTGCATCCCTGCAACCTTCTATATGGCATCCGGCCTTTATCTGTAGCATCCTCTTGCCGACCAAGATCTGTAATTCTGAGCTGTGAATTCACACACAGGAGGGTTTATCCCTGTGCCCACACTCTGCAGGTTGAGAACACCACCTCAGAGCCAACAAGTGCCTTAGCTGGGTGCAAGGAGCCACCTGAGCCCTGATGCAGCCCAAATTCAACCCTTTTCCAGTGTGTCCAGCTCTGAGGATGGCAGCCTCCATCCCTAAATAAGCTGTGGGGTGAGGGGGGAGCTGCAGCCTGCCTGACGCTGAGGGATCAGCAGGACAGAATGGAGGAACCATGGGATGTGCCTTGGTTTCCATTAGCTTGGTTTGCTGTGCTGCAGTTTTTTACTCAGGTTGTTTGTAAAAGGAGAGTTTTTGAATGCTCATCAGCAGGAGAACAAAGCTACATAACTAAAGAATTCAGCAGAGTCTGTGGCTAAAGTGCAGTTCTCTGGAGTGACCAATATTCCAATAAAAATACTGGGGGATACCATAAATATTGTAAGTGGCTCTAGATGGTTTCCAGGGGCTATGTCAACTGTTTATTGCATTCAAAGAGAAGAGAATGAGTAAAATCACAGGGAAGATCAAATTTAAATAAATAAAAGAATAGGAAAAATAAAGCAAAAATATTTTCTTTCCTCTTTTGAAAGCTCTGGGGGTGTTTTTGGCCAGCATGAAAGAAGACCATCTTATTTACCAGAACAATGAAGTGAAGGCATCTGTGTGCACTTGCCCATAGGCTGTATATGTATGTCTGTGGGGTGTTCTGCCCTGATGCTTAGGCAAAATCTGCTCACAACAGGAGGAAAACTTTGTTTATCTGATTGCTTGTGGCATTTGCAAATTTCAGACACAATGCCCAGGAATCTCTTTCCTTGGCCAAGGAAAGTTGTTTTCCCTGCCATAGGTGGGCAGAACTGTGGGATGGATTACCTGTATCATTGAAAACTTGGGAAGGTTGTTTAAAAGTTGTAACTGAAGCAAGATAAATATTTGCCAGGCGTGATCCCACCATGCAATGACAAGTAAGCTGTATGGAATGTCTTAATAAAATAGAAATGTTCTGAAAAAGAAACAAATGTTGTGGATGAGAAAACAGGGACAAAATGGACTTGTGGCACCTCTAAAGGCAACAATTGAAAACATATTTACATGGACCGGGCTAAAGTCTCTTGTATCTTCTGAGGATTATAAATTGCAGTACATGCAGATTGCCCAGTAAAGTAGTGGGGTTTCAGGGAGCCATAAAAATTCCAAATCGTGGTCCCAATATGATGAGATAATGTCCATCTTTTATGAACATGGAGATGTGGGGCTTGAATGCTTAAGGAAAAGGGGGTCACTCGACTCACCGCAAGTGACCTGTGCCATTACCCAGGGCAGAAGCTTTGGTGCTGCCCAGTGCGGGAACCCAAGGTGAAACCATGCCCTGCTGCAGGCTTGTGATCTCTTGTAGCCTATGGGAAACCTTCTCTCCAGCCATAAACTGGGCAGTTCTAGTGGCTCTGCACAGCTTCCAGTAAAGGCTTTTGGCACATGAAGCACCAGAAGCCAGTGGTGGAGCCCTGGTGGTGATGTTCTGGTGGTGGAGATGACCTGCTGATGATGCCCCAGTGGTGGTTTCCATGGTGATGCCATGGTGGTGATGTCCTGGTGCTGATGCGTGGGGGTGACACCCTGGCAGGTGGCTCTGAGGTGGTGCTGTGAGCACCTCAGGGAGACCACAACACCCCAGTTGCCACCTTGGGAAGATGCACACCCAGCAGCTCTCTTGCAGGCTCTGGGGCAGGTCTCAACGCTTGCACTAGCAGAAACACAAGAAACCCCAACGGGGGGGGAGGAGGGGGTGTCAGGCACGAATCCATCATCCTGCAGCTACTCCCTAGCCCCTACCATGGCAGAGGGCAGCAGGACTTAACGGGGGAAGCACAAAGAGGGGCTCTGGAAGGGCAACACTGAGGACAAGAACAACGAGGAGCTGGGCTGCAAGGGGCACTATAGGGATGGCGCCGGCAGCGGGTGGAGCTCGGGCCGTTCGTCTGTTTCCGGCAAGGGCTGCCGAAGATTGCCGAAGCGCGCCGTGCATGCGCCCTGCGCGGAGGGGCCTTGGCATGGCGGCGGCGTCAGTGGGGAGTGACGGCGTGAGCTCTGGCGGGGCCGCGGACCCCGCAATGGATGAGACGGGGACCGGGACCGGGACCGGGACCGGGACCGGGACCGAGAACGGGAACGGGGCCAGGGCCGCAGCCGCAGCAGTGGGCGAGCCTGAGGCCGAGGCTCCGCCGCTGCCGGGGCTGCAGCTGGTGCACCAGGGCGCCGAGGCGCGCGTTTACCGAGGGCTCTTCCTCGGGCGGGCGGCGGTGGCCAAGCTCCGCATCCCGAAGCGGTACCGGCACCCTGCGCTGGAGGAGCGGCTGAGCCGGCGGCGCATGGCGCAGGAGGCGCGGTCGCTGCTGCGGTGCCGGCGGGCAGGTGGGCCCTGGGGCGGTGGGAGGCGTGCGGCGAGGCTGCCGTGACGGGACGGGCACCCCTGGGCGCCGGTGCCTCTTCCTCACGGCACTGCGCGGCCCTCAGAGCAAATAGCGCTCGATGGCTGGCCTTCCTGCCATTCCTTAAGGATGCAGGGGGCTCGTTCGCATCCTGCTCTGCTTTTGCTGAGTGGCCCCCTAAAACACAGCTTGTCCTCAGCCAGAAAACCCCTGTGTGTGGTGTGCCAGGGAGTCCCACCCCAGGAGGGGCTGATCCAGTTGCCAGCTCGAGCTGCCAACCAGCTTTAAGGCTGGGGGTGACTGAAAGCGTTCTCAAGACTTCAAAGAATTTCAGCTTAAGGCGTGTATCGGTTGTGTTTTGTTGTTAAAGTTGGAAAATCCTGTAAATTAACTGCTAGCATTTAATTTGTTCTTTTAAATAGGGATTTCGGCTCCAGTGGTCTACTTCGTGGATTATGTCACCAACTCCATATATCTTGAAGATATTTCAGGCTCGATTACTGTTCAAGATCATATTAATTCTGTACAGCGGAGTGAGAATGATACCAGCAGCCTGCTTACCTTAGCAGAGAAGATGGGTGAGGTGTTAGCAAGAATGCACGATGAAGATCTTATACATGGGGATCTTACAACTTCCAATATACTCCTGCGGCCACCCGTAGAGAAGCTGGACTTGGTGCTGATAGACTTTGGACTCAGTTTTATTTCAGGACTGCCAGAAGATAAAGGAGTCGATTTGTATGTGCTGGAAAAAGCCTTTCTTAGCACACATCCAGATACTGAAACCTTATTTCAAGCTCTACTAAAGAGCTATGCAGCTACATCAAAAAAATCTGGCCCTGTGATCAAGAAACTGGATGAAGTACGACTTAGGGGAAGGAAGAGATCCATGGTTGGATAGAAGAGAGTGGCTGTAGGGATGGAGAAGTGTTACTACTTAGGTTCTGCAGATACGGTTATTTATATTTCCAGCTGGTTTTATTTCAGAGATCACTATTTTGATAACTGTGTCTTTAAATAAATACATTTGAGTGTGTTTAAGTGTCATAAAGTAACCAAAGTAGTCGTGAGATGAGAGCACAGACAAGAGAGAAACAACTAAAGGCTGCTTCTTTCCTATACGTTAAGTGTTCTAAAAGGTAGTTTATAGTCATTCGTTTTCTCCACATGGTTAAAAACAGTCTTCCCCAGCCTATGGACTGTAGATCTGTGGGAGGTGAGAAGGACCTGGGGATACCAAAGCACCTACAAAAGGCAGCTGAGAAAAACAAATGTGCCATTTTTCCCAGAAAACTTTACAACAAAATGCTTAAATCCATTATAAATGGCTCTACAAATCCTGAAAAATTTTAGGAGGGTATTCCAGGACACAGGCAATGCTGGAATACAGCACAAAGCACAAGACAGGTTCATTTTCTTCCATTCGTAATTTTTGGCTTTTTTTAACTTCAGCAAATATCAGAGTTGTTAATTAAGAACGCTTTTATGCTAAGAAATTTTCACTTTAAGCAAGAAGTCTGCTCTAAATGTCTTTACTTTTTTTAGCTCTGGAAGAGGACTGCTCTGGTTGCAATAGCCTGCCTAGGTAGACAGTTGGCAGAGGTATGCAGTGACGCTGGGTTTTGGTAACATTTTCTCTATATTACTCCATTTTCTGGATTTCTATATGTAAGACAGTGAATAGAAGATGCCCCAGAGGAAAAACTGACGAATCCCAAGTTAGAAGTTAATCACTCCTCTGCATTACAAGCAAACTGGATGTGAGTTGTGTGCTGGCTGCATGCGTGAGCTCCGTCTTGAGCTCATGGTTTGCAAGAAACAATGAACACCATGCGGGGTTTACAGCCTCTGTCCCTCAGAGGAAATACTTGCGC
Organism: Loriculus beryllinus; assembly: GCA_039877255.1. Taxonomy (NCBI): domain Eukaryota; kingdom Metazoa; phylum Chordata; class Aves; order Psittaciformes; family Psittacidae; genus Loriculus; species Loriculus beryllinus. Next base: position 36,975 of record JBCJKH010013463.1, on the reverse strand, counting down.
AAAAGAGGGCGCAAGCCCTGCAGGAACCTCCTCCTGCACCACAGCGTTCCTCTCCTCTCCGCAGCCACGGCCAGGCCCCTTCCCGACGGCTCCTTTCACCCGGAGGGGAAAAAGCAGCTGTGAGAAACATGAGGAGCAAGCGGGAGCCCTGTGCGGGGTTCTGGGCGCTGCGGGCGGAAAAGGAACGGGGTCCCCAGCTTGGGCTGCGCTTCGGGGCGGGCGGTGCCGAGAACCACGGGGCTCTGCGGCGGCTCGGAGCTCGCTTTGTGCGGTGGCGCCGCTGCAGAGCGGTTGCCTCGCAGTGCTGAGGTCCCCGGTTCGCGGCCGCTGCAAGTGTCCTAGCGCGCCGGGCTGCCCGTGCCTGGCGTGCATTCACCTCTTGCCAGAGAAGCAGCCTGAGCGAGTGCCCGGCCCCGACGTGGGGCCCCGGGTTCCACCGCCCAGCCACACCTTTGGCTGAGGAGCCCGAGCAGCCTCGCTCGCTGCTGGGGGATGTTGTTTGGTTTTAAAGCTGAGGCGTTCAAGCGATGCTCACCCCGTAGGGACCATGCCAGAGCCCAGGCTAAGGGAAAGAGGAAGGAGCAGTGGGTCTTCAGGAGCGGCTGCACGCTTTTGTGCCTGCTTGAAGCATGAATGCGATGGTCAAAGCAGCACATGGTCACTTAAAACAGTGGTCCCAGGGTGGCCTGTGGGCTGCTGGCATGGTTGGAGCAGGTGGATATCAGCTAGTCAGTCCCCTGGCTTGGCCTGATCCGAGCCCTGAATCCCAGATGCACTGAAGGAAGGCAGCACGCCTGACCTCCCTTGACCGCCATCTCCCATCTGTACAAACACCGCTTTCCCTGTCCCCTGGTGATGCCAGGATTGAGTTATGTTTGTAAAGCCCTTTGAAGAAGTCTGTTTCTAACTATCATTATGTTTATTAAAATGCAGCTCTCCCTGCGGGACAGCGGAGTAGAAACAAAGCTGATCAACTGTGAGTCTTTATGGCCGGTGAGGCTCTCTAAGGTGAAGCCCTGCTGCGTGGCTGGGGCTGGCAGCCTGCAGCGAGGGCAGCCCTTGGGGTGCTGCTGCATGGGACCGGCCTTCTAGCAGGGGCTCCTGAACTGGCCTCTCCTAAATCTGCTTTGTGATGGAGCTTCAAAACAAAGCACGACATTTCTGGTAATGAAAAGCAAAATGTTTTGCTTTTCGCTGCATGATAAATCTCCTCCTCATTATATAAGTGTTGTTTTTTGCACATACGTGTTGAAAGCTTGTTGATATTTCCTCTGGATCTGCCTGATGTGGCTGTGTGGATTGCTGTAGTGAATGCTGAGCTGTTGCTGTTTGAGAGTGGAAAAATCACAGCAGGTGCATGTCCAGCAAAGAGGACACTGTGGATCTGCACAGTATCCACCCCACGTATTGCAGCCTCAGCTCTATTGCTGGTTGTGCCTGTGGCAGCAGCTCCTTGGATGAAAACTGCTGATTTGTGTTCAAACTTTAACAGGGGATATTTAGGTTGGAGATAAGGCAGAAATTCTTCCCTGTGAGGGTGCTGAGGCACTGACCCATTTTGCCCAGAGAAGCTGTGGCTGCCCCATGCCTGGCAGTGTTCAAGGCCAGGTTGGACACAGGGGCTCGGAGCAAGCTGCTCTAGTAGAAGGTGTACCTGCCTGTGGCAGGGGTTGGAGCTGGATGAGCTTTAGGTTCCCTTCTAACCCGTAACATTCTGGGATTCTATGATTCCCTGGCTGGTTTGCAAGGGAAGAAAAGTTTCCAGTCTTGGTTTGGCTGAGCATTGCTTGGCTTGCTGCTCTGTTATCTTTTACTGCATCTGCATGGTCATAAGCAACGCTGAATTGTTATTATTATTATTGATATAATTTGCCATTACATTATTCTTTTGGAGTTTGGTCTGACTTTGTGAAAAGTCCTTCAAACTTGCAAGTCCAGTTTAGCTCTTTTGAGTTTAAAAGGAAAACAATGAGATAAAATTACTCTTTTAAAATGGAAACAATAATCTTTGGAAAGAAGTAAATGATATTTTAGGCTAGAAAACTCAAACTTTTAACTCAGAGTGATTGTCTTTCTTGTTTTGCGATTCCACAGTGGGCCAGAACAGCCCAGGGGTCGGTCCCACCCTCTTCAGTGTTCAGGTCTGGACACGCAGCTCCGTGTGACACTGTGAGAAGCGGTGATGTCCTGCCCCAGCTTACACAGACGGTCTGTTCTCACCAGCCCCATAGCTGTGTTGGCCTTCATCAGACCCTCTGGCATGCCTCCCAGGGGGGACCCAGCGGCAGTGGAGATGTGCAGGGTGCTTGCTTATGTTGCACCCAACCACTGGGTGTCTCTCTGCCACCATTGCTAGCACCCAAAAGTTATTTATATTTATATTTATATTTATATTTATATTTATATTTATATTTATATTTATGTTTATGTTTATGTTTATATTTATACTTATATTTATGTTTATGTTTATATTTATGTTTATATTTATATTTATATATTTATAATTAAGGAAACTTCTTTCAATAGTAAATATTTGTAACTGTGTGCTAGATGGACAGTTGATTACTCTGTGTTTTTGTACTGTGTGAATATTCCCCACTCTAAGCATAATAGTTGTCTCAGGGGACCAACTCTAGGCCCTCCAGAAACACCTTAATTTCCAAGCCCTTCTCAGCACCTGCCCCGTCTCGTTCCACACCTGGGTATCACCCGAAGTGTCATGAACATAAGGAGTGTGCAAATAAGCTGTGGAAAAAGGAATAGAAGGAAAGAGGGAAAGACAAATGAAATGGAAATAGAGGCATTTCATTGGCAAAAGGTGCAGCATCAGGATTTCCAAGGGAATCACTGGTTGTTGATGGAGTTGCCTTTTTTGCTAAAGTTGGTGTCTGACCATCAGCAGTGATTTCTCGTCGGAGTGGGGAGCCAGCTTGTGAATTGGGGGTTACCAACCTGACTCTAGTTTGCAGTAATAATAAGTCCTGGTTTGCTCACTAATGCCATAAGTAAAGAACTGAAATTTCTGGAGATAGATGTGAGTTATAGACCTTAGGAGCAGTAAAAGGAAAAACAAATGTTAAAGAAAACACATACAGGTATAGCAAGAAATAGGAATGAAAATGCAGTTGCATCATCTGGGTACGCTGTTACCATGACTTTTGGACAGTGGCTGATCTGTGCAGGCAGTTGCTGTGTGTATATGTAAACACTGTGCATACAACCTATATGGTATAGCTTTTCCAAGTGAACTTTTCAGTGTAGGCCTTGATGTCTGCAGGAAATTGATATTTTCTAGTCTGCAAGATGCAAAACACTGATAACCTTTCGTAACCCTCCTCTCCCATCAGTGCTGATAGGAAACCGACTTAGTGCAATAAAAGCATAAAAGCTCATTTGTACCCCAGAGTTCACTACAGAGTTCACTACACAGAGGGTCACTACAGATAAATAAAGCCCCTCCCTGGCCCAAGCTCAAGCTGTGTTCCCCTTGGGCACTACGCAGCACTCTTTTCTTTTGGAACAACCTAAACTTTTCTGTAGTTTACAGAGAGGAATGGCCAGGAGTAGCCTGAGGTCTGATCCCAGTGATGGCCATGGCTTACAGGGAGGGCACAGCCAGGGCTGCTGCTGCAGGCACGGATAATGGGGGTGGCAGAGATTAAGTTTACAGGGAAACAACTTAATTAAACACTAATTCTCATCTGAAGTCCTGTAAGGGCGAGTGAACCAGCATGTAGCCCCCACACAATGCACTTAGCTGGGAGCAGAGAGGGGCTGGGTGGGATCGGAGAAGGATCTGTCACGGCAGGGACGTGACTCATGTCTCGGAAGGGGAAATGTGCTCCTGATCCCCTCGCCCTCCGCACCATCAGAAGTGTGTATCTTTGTAAGAGAAAGAGCAGACTGTAGTATTGATGGTTTATTATTCCTTTGAAGCTTTTTTTAACTTGCAAGGTCAATTTTGAGAGAAAAAGCTTTGTAAAGCTTCTTTGGCCCAGGACGTGGCACGCACTCATACACGTGCTCCCAGTCTCTGGCTGGTGGCTATACTGGATAAAATAAATGTGGTTTAAGCAGTTGTATTGTTTTGATGGCCTGAGACTTCCTTTCAGGTCCTCATCCTATGCCCATCCTCTCCATCATGTATCGCTACCTCAGTAATAAAGCAGCTTATGCTGCCATAGCCCTCTGTAGTGGCATTAAGGCAGCAGAGGAATCTCTCAATCATTTTTTTAATCATCATAACTTTGTATTCATGTTGTTGAGCAGTTCAAGAAAGGGAAGATAAAAATCCCTGCAGCTTTCTCTCAGTCAGCGCTGTGCTTCCTTTTGGGCCCCAAGAGAAGGTGCTTTTGCCAGTGGGGCTGGGCAGCCGCGGTGTCAGAAGGATGCCGGATCCTCGCCTTGCCAGCAGCCTCCGGAGTGCCTGGCAGAAACTTTTGTGCTCATTCTATTTGAAAAGAGCCACGGTGGCGATGCTGTCACCCCTTAGCCCCTGCCCGGGATGGCTGTGGGGATTAACTGGGTTGTTACTGTTTGTGTGAAATGATAGACATGCCATTAAGGAGATGGAGGGAAAGAGAGGAGGTGGATCCAGACCTGGAGCCATTCAGGTGGGGTACAGTCCTGTTTCTAATGCTGATTGTACCACTGGACTCTTCCTAATTTCTTGTTCCCTCTTGTTCCCTCATGGTTTTTATAAGGTGGAGAGAGCTTTCTCAGTGGGTTTTTCTTTTTTATCCAGTGCTTTTAACTCTGATTTCTTTGATGCTCTAGGAGTGACCTGCCTGGAGGTAGGAATTCTTGTGAAAAGGGAGAGGTTTCTCCACTAAACATGATTTTTATACATCTTTCATGTATATGGGGCCAGCTCACCTGGGTTATGAATATGTTTTAAAGTACTCAAAGGTTGTTGGTGAAGTAGAGAGGCCGTTATTTTGCTTTACCTTTTTTCTCCTTGCTACTCAACTTCATTTAACCTCCAGTTGCAAGAATCCAGGCGATGAAAAAGCAGAGAGAAAATCCAGCTCCCTTGACTTTGATCTCTTGCTCATCTTGCTGGTGCATCAGCTCAGTCTGATTTGTGCCTCTTGCTTGGGCTCTGTCCAGATGCAGACCTCTCCAGTGCTTGCTGAGATTTACCTTGCTCCAGGGGAGGGGATCCTGTCCTGTCCAACATACTCTTCCATTTTCCTTCTGATGACCCTGATGCAGGGCAGAGCTGGCAGGAAAATCTGCCCTCAGAGTTCAAACTGAGCAGCTTTTATGTTTTCTTTTTGACTCAGGACTGAAGCATCCTTAACTGTGTGGGTCTGGCCTCATTATGTTAAGGGCAGCCAGGGAATAGTCATATGCTACTTGCTTGCTTGCTGGGGCTCACACTTGTGTGAGCTTTTTTGCTTCCTGCTTTTCGGGTATTTCTCATGGCTCTCTCCTGCTCCGCACCACTGGCCTTTTGTTTGGTTGTGTTGTTTTTAAAGGAAAAGAAATTAAATGAGGGTGTTTCACGTGTCATTGAGAACAACTTGTCAAACCTCTGAGTCACCAGGCGACTGAACTGTCAAAAGCAATTGCAGCTCCCTGGTTTTCTCATGTTTTTGAGATTTTAATGATGTACGTTCATACTCTGTTTCTGTGCGTTGAGAGGAAATCTTTGACGACTAACACAAGTATTTAAACTGCTGCATCTTTCCAGCAATCACTATTTCTTTACATTTAGATGCATTGAGTCTGAGTTATTTGCACTACCATTCGATGGCCTGCAGTGTACAGGTGGCCAACCCAAACGAGCTCTTGTGGTGCCAAAGTTTTTTAACCAGTATCAAACCGTCTCCACCACGAAACCCCTGAACCCCTCGGGCTGCAAACGCTGCCACGACTGGGGAACGGTGAGATGGGGTCGAGGAGGGGGTGGTGCAGGGAAGGCGGTACAGGGGATGCGGACGGTACGGCAGGGCGTCAGGAGAGCACATGGGGGCGAAGTGCGGTGTGATGGGGCGGTACAGCGGGGCGGGGCGGCGGGGGCCTCTCCCGGTGGGCGGGGCGGGCGCTCTCCGGTCCCGCGGGATAAAGCCGGGCGGCGGCGGCGGGCGCGGGGCGGGCGAGGGATGGCGGCGCTGGGTGCGCTGGTGAAGAAGGTGTGGAGCGTCCGGAGGGTCCTGGTGCTGCTGTGCGCGCCGCTGGCGCTGGTGCCCGTGCTGCTCAGCCTGCCCCCCAAGGTACCCGGGCACGGAGGGGTGGATGTGGATGGAGAGCACCGGCCGTGGAGTGCGGGCACCGGGGCTGCAGCCTGGGGACACCCGCTGGGGCACACGGAGCAAGGGACAGTGGCCGGGGAGACTGCAACTGGGGATCCAGACTGGTGGGCACTGTGTGGGGCCATGGGCCAGGAGCGCACACCGGGGACACTGACTTGGAGCATAGACCAAGCTATAGGTCAGTGCTATAGAGTAGGGGTGTGAACTGTGGGGCACAGCCCTGGGGACATCGACCACAGTCATAGCGTTGGTGTCCTGTCCCACTTTGCTGTTCACTGCTTGCCTCAGCCCCGGCAGTATCTGGTCCTGGTGAGGGTCACCCTGCCAGGGTTTCCCCATAGAGGCCAGGGGACCACCAAAGCCCGCAGTCTGATGCAGCTCTTCACTCTTCTGTGGCCACCTTAGAGTGTGAATGGAAGGGTGTCTTGGGGTTACTTTAGCTTATTGGGGGAAGAAGGGATAGTGTGAACTGCATTTATGTTGCTTATGTAGACATTGGGAAGTGCAAGGAGCCTGCAGTTCAGAATCAGCTTGAACTAAGTAGCACTAACCAGTACTTCTTGCTGGTACATAGCTGCCTTATTGTAGTTTTTATTGCTAGTGCTCAAGGGAGAGCTGGGGAAACCGAGGCAAAGCAGGTCCTTAGCCAGCGTCACCCATTGAGGTGTTTGTAGAGCCTGTGGTGGGAGGTGAATACATGGGGCTCTGAGACTGCCTGATGTTGCTGTCCCATCCCCTTTGCTGTGTATGGGGAGAGAGGGATGCTGGAGTTCATGCAGTGGGATTCATGCTGTGGGGCTGGAAAATGCAGGGGAGCCATGAGTGGCACCTGCAGTGTTGTGGGCTATTCTCAGGGTACCTTTGGTGCTGTATCCAGAGTGTCATTGTGAGAAAGATATTTGTGTTGTGCTGTAAATCTGGAAAACCTGACCTCCTGGTAAGTTTTGGGCACTGGGGGGTGTGCGTTGGGCTGCACATGAAGCAATCTATAGCAGAATCTTGGAGACTGGAGGATTTTTACAGTAGTTTTGTATGCACAGCTCTTGTGCACCAAGAACCTCTCTGAGCCTTGGGTGGAAATACACAGGGTGGTGGAGTCACTGGGAAATATTGTCCCATTGACTTCAGTATGGGCAGGATTTCACTCTCACATTCTGACTCGGGTCCATTTGAGAGTAGCTTTGTCTGCACCAGAAAACAAATGCTGATCAGTACTTGATGATTATAGAATGAACCAGAAGCCATAAAGACACAAAGGTAGCATTTACTTCTGCCTGTGTAGTGCTTGTCACGTGAAACCCTTATGTTCAAGGTAGCAAAATAAATCTCCAAATAAAAATATAGAATGAGCATTGCTTTATTTAATGACACCATCTGTTAAAAGCACAAACTCCTTGGGTTTATTCTCCCTTTTTCTATTTTCCATTACTCGGTGAGTTCTTACTAGGAATGTAGTACATATCTGCCTCAGAGCAGAAAGCGAATTGCACAACAGATACTCAATTCCTTTGTGGATTCATAAATGTGTAATGATATGTTCATTTACAGTGGCTGTACAAGTGCCTTTGATTCTATTTAATAGTATTGTGTGTGACTTTGGCACTTATAAAATGGTGAGATGTGGTTAGAGGGTGAGGGGATGCCCTGTGCAGTCACTACAGGGTTGTGCTTGTCCCATATGGTGGCCAATTGTGAGAATAAACCCCAGGTGGACCCAGCGCTATCCTGGGGGACAGCTCCCCACCTGCATTCACTGTGGAGAGGTCTTGGCAGAGCTGACTGCTCAGCGATCTGCTCATCATTTTCCATGGGCTCTCAATGTGTCACAATTGGTAGCATGGGACTGGCTGGTACCGGCACTGTCCCCTGTCAAAACTCTGATGCTCGTGTTAAACAGTGCAATGTCTCAAGCAATCTCAACTACAGCTTCACCAAGTTCCTCCTGAGTTTGGCTCAGGGGTGGTCCTGTAGCTGAGCTGTGTCTGTTGGTGTTCAGGGGTCAGAGATTCATCTACAGTTTCAGCATGAAATTCTCTGACTTGTTCAGCAAGAAAGGAAACTTGCAGTTGCATCAGCAGGGGATTAAGTTCTGACGTCTGGAGACTGCTTGAACTGCCCTCTGCAGCCTGAGCCACAGGGGGCTGCAGGAGGGGAGTGGAGCAGATCATGTTTTTAACTGTGGTGTAAAAACACCAAGGAAGAGGAACAAGTGAGGGCTCAGCAGGTGGGGATCTGGGGTGGTAGAGTTTGGGGGTTATCCTGACGTGTGATGAAAAGTGTGTGCTCTCAGCTGCACCGCTTGGGTCAGATGGTTCATCCTAACGCAGGACTCGAGTCCAGCCTCGTGCTGTCCTGGGCAGCCAGGTCGCAAGAGCTGCTGCAGGTGTTCAGCAAGCTCCATTGCAGAAACAATGCAACAGACTGGGCTGCTGCTGGTGTCACTGGGAGGCTGTCCCAGGAGAGCAGGCTGGGGCAGGAGTGACAGGACAAGGGGTGATGAGTTAAAGCTTAAACAGGGAAGGTTTGGATTGGATATGAGGAAGAAATCCTTTACTGTGAGGGTGGTGAGGCACTGGAATGGATTGCCCAGGGAAGTTGTGAATGCTCCATCCCTGGCGGTGTTCAAGGCCAGGTTGGACAGAGCCTTGAGTGACATGGTCTAGTATGAGGCATCCCTGCCCATGGCAAGGGGGTTGGAACTAGATGATCTTAAGGTCCTTTCCAGCCCAAACCATTCTGTGATTCTATGAGCAAGACTGAAATGCAGTGAAATTCAGTGTCTCATTCTGCCACATCACATCTTCCATCCCTTAGTGACCTGCCTCCTCAGGAATCGCTGCTAGCCGGCTGGACTTCTGCAGTCAGAGAACTGCACCTTCACCTCAGGTTTCTCATATTTGTATTCTTTGTAGAACATTTTAGTATCTGTTGAAGTAAAGTATCATATAAAGCCTTCAGGGGATTACATATCATACCATAATCATGCTAGCCTTTGCTGCATCAAGCACAAAGGAGACAATAGAAAAAGAAAGCGTCTGTGATGCTCTAGAAATAACACATTTTATCTAGAACTTCCTTTGGCTTACCTAGAATCCACACAGTGACCTGAAGTCTTCCACAATGCAGCTGTGATTACAAGGCCTTTGACAAAAGAACCTTCTCTGATGAAGCACCTCTAAGATGACAGATGCATGTAAGAGTACTGAAACAGAGGGATCTACAGCAAATTACCTTAATTCAGGATCATATGAAACAGCATTCTCAAGAAATGAATGCTGCAAAACAGTCAGAAGAATAGGCTCAACTTCCATTCAGAGAGGAAACTTAAGTAGCAGCAGGTAAAGGTAAGGAGACCATTTACATTACTATCCATGTGGTACCTGTTTTACAGTATAAATTATTTTGGTAAGTAGTTTGGTAAGTTGTAAGAATTTGCAATACAAAGCCTCAGCCTACCAAGTTTCTTTTAATTTTTAAATGTACAGCATTTTAGTTCTACAAATGTAAAAAAGAAAAAAAAACCCAAAATGAAACAAAACCAAAGAACCCAAAACCTTTACAATGTTGAGTCTTTTTCTGCTTATTATGATCAAAACCAACCTGATTCAATAAAATTTGGTATGCGGTTAATGTGGCCCAACTGCTTTTGATAATGCAAATAAAATAGCAGAGACATTCAGCTTTGAGACACAGCATGTGCAGTAACTGCCTTCTGTGACAGGCAATACCACACGCACTGCAGACGGGTGTTTGTAAGTGCTGCTGTATGTTACCAGTTAAGCACAGGGAACCTAGTTCACATCCAAATGATACACTGTCATGTGTCAAGTCTAGGTGCCAGTTTCTGTTGCTGGAGGGAAAGTTCTGCTTTGAAAGTACTACCCTCCAAAAATTACTAGGTGCAAGGCAAGGTTGTGACTCAAATTACAAGCAAACAAGGAAACTTAAAAGTAGAGACTTAAACTTTGAAATCCTACCAACCTGTTGTGCCAGGTTTCTTGTCATAATCATAACTTTAGTTTAAGCTCCCATTAATACAGTTGCACTAACACACTGTGGCACAAGTAACAAAACGTACCCACGTTACTTTTGAATTTCCTTGACCTTGCCAGGTTTTCACATCCTCCACATTACTAAATAGTAGTTATTTATATGTAATTGATACCCATTATACAGTTACTCCATAGCTTTACAATACTGCCCGTACTATATCACAAGCATTACAAATCCTATAAAAAAGCAGCCCCTGTAGTGGCATACAAGAATAAATTAACCAAAAAAAAAAATTTAGTATTACCATTTATTGGTGACAAACACTACGTTTTACTTACATTCCATGGGGAGAAAAAATTCCAGCGTAAACAATGAACTGAAGCAGTACTTAACTTGCAAGGCTATCGTGCTTTACCTGGACCATATGCAAAAACTTTATTGCGCACAGTTCGGTGCACAATAACACAACATCAAAAGCAACACAGTTTATATATAAACATAGGTAATTTTTTTCAGCCCTACATGGAGATGTAATTAAACAGTATAAAGCACTCAAGGAAAATCAATCTGCGGTTTTATATGCACTACACTGAGATCATATCCTGTAATGTAGTGAGCTGTGCGCCATCAATACACACAATCCTTAAAACATAGATCAGAGATCATTTAAAGTCACGTTGCATTCAGGTTCCCTCATCCCTCCCCCCCAAGAAAACTAGAAATTAACCAAAAATGATCAAAGTTTGAAATTCCTAATGTGTTTTAATTCATTCAACCGTTGGATAATTAAGCTAAATGCGAAAATCCTGGACTTTTTAAAATGGTGGGCACACAATTTGTTTCCAGTGAAACTTCGGTATTTCAATAAAAACAAAATAAACCACATACATGGATATGATCTTCCCAAGTTAGTTCACAGATAACATGTCAGTCTCAGAAGACAAAGTTTCTAAACTGTGCTATTGTTCTAGATACAATTAAGAAACTTTTAAATGAAAAATTTATAGTGTCATTTCAATCAAAACAACATAATGAAACTAAAAATTTATCACTGTTTGAAATAAAAGCAACGGTTATGATTTAGACACTACAGTAGGTTGTGAAGACTGTAGCACTCTAAAACAGTTAGGTTACATTAATAGGAAGCATTTGATTTTCTCTGGTGCTTTCAGGTTTGGGTCCAGTCAAAAGCCATTTTTAGGCAGTGCTGTCCAGTGTTTGTCCCAAAGTGTTTGAGTTAGCCGGTTTGAGAAGAGGGTCACTTTCCATTTCTTGTTTCACACATCTAGAAATGAGAAAACACCTGTTACTTTGGAGAAAAAACACTATTGCCATGAATAAGGCACTTCCAAATCATATACAAAGAATTTGAGAGGCATTTCACAATTTCTTTCCAGGTAACTTCCCTCCATTTGTAATCAATTAGCACTTTGTTTATTTCACCATTTTGAAAGTTTATTACCTAAATGGGAGGTTAACATTATTCTTTCCCCATGGTCAAAGGGAGGAATTTGCAACCCTTCCATGTGTCTGCTGAAAACAAGCTGTGAAACGTACTATAGATTGTTTTATTTGTTTCTAGAACATCACGGGGCTAGAGGCTTCTGTTAATGCAAGGGAAAGTCAATGCGTCACACTCACACAGACATTGGTCCATTTCCCGTTCTTGGCATCTCTGTGGTTTGTTGGTCCAACTCAGACAGCAATTTTAAAATATTCAGTGCAGCCTAAAGAAAAGAGAGAGCACTCAGCAAAGCAACCTCAGCCCTTTCTGTTAACACAGTGAAAGGACCAGGGCTCACTTAAAGTAAATACACTGATTTTAGTAATATATTTCCTAAGATGCTTAGTTATGGTGGACAAATATGCAGTGGTGTAGTTTCATCTGGCTACATTGAACAATCAAGTGGTGCTGTGGCTTTGTGTTTGTTTTAGCAATGGGGAAAATTAATTACTATTACTTATACATAATTACTATTAACATCATAAATTAAGTATTATTAATATCAAGGAAAAAGATGCTAACTCAGTAATGGCTTGAAAACTGTACAGAGCTTAAGATAAATGACATTAAAATACACAGAATCTAAAAGTACTTTGCAGAAGAAATTACACGAGAATCAAAACTAGAAAACTGATAGGGCACATGTGACTTTGAAAGAGTCAATGTGATGTAGCTAATGCAAAAGTAAGTCACCTCCTTTGAGAACTGAAAAGTTTTTTCACCTTTATTCTGATCAATTTTAGGTTTCCCTTTTCAGAATACGCCTGATGCATTATGGCATGGGCATTAGCAAAATGCTGAGTGTCTGAACAGAGGCAATTCTCACACTTTCAGGAGCTATTTACAGTTGGATGTAGAGATGGGTGGGAAAATGTCAACATTAAGTGACAAAGATCAAAGAAATCTGTACCAAATTATAGCTCTTAGAAAATTCCTGCAAATGGTTTTAGTATAAAGTCAGCAAACCCAGGTTCTCCTATGTATTTACATATTGGAAACTAGTCCACAGTCAGTAGTCAGTGCACCACTGGATATAGAAATAAAAGAAACTGCTACTGTTACAAAGGAGGCTTAACAGATGGAGAGCATCTCCTGCTGTCTAATGGGGAACTGCATTTTGTCCATTTTGGATTCTCTCAGAAAGTCTGGTAATGTGAACCCAGGTGTTACAGTGCCCAGTGAAATATCAGCCCATTCTGTCACAGAAAATCTGATAAGCTCTTGTATTTTAAAGATTCCTTTCCATACATTTTCTTTAACATGTGCTCATGCAAATAATATCAAGATAAAGCAAATGCATTTTTAGTAGACAAAAACTGTGAGCATGTGTTAAGCATCTCAAAGGTTATTTAGATTCAATTCAGATATTGTTAATCAGTTGTTTCAGCAACCTGTGAAATATTAGAAAAAAAATAGCCAGGGAACTGTACAGCGTTTAATTCACTGCTGTACAGCAGTAATATGAAACCTTGGTCTATCTGCTGCATCCCTCAGTTCACACTGAAGGGCAAAGAAAAAGCATTTCAGCAATATTCATCATACCATATCATGGCAAGACTCTACATCCTTTCCAATCCCATGGCTGATCAGTGGTGGCTGAGCGGAACAGTTTATAAGAGATACAAACTCGTTCTTGTTGTTTTTTGGAAAGTCTTTATATTCAACCTGAAGAAAAGAGAAGGATTTAACTCTTTTAAGTTACCATGCACAGATAATATATCACAATTGCTACAGATTATTTACCCATATATGAAGCTGAACCTTCTAATCATTCTGCCGGCCTAAACTTTGAAGTTTGTCTTCACCTGCAATGGTTTTTTAGTAATCATGAGAGCTCTGCAAGTCTGATTAGAAGTGGCTACTTAATAATGATTGTTGCTGGGACCTTTTTTCTTATTATAGCCATTTAAAGTTTCCCTCCTATGCTTTTTAATCCACTGAGCTCCTTTAACATATCAACATAGGAACTTATATGCAATTCTGATTAAAGGGACCAAACAGAAGAAAATGTACTGCTTACAGCAAATTTAATGTAAGAAAGATTGTTCAAAAAAAAACCCAACCAGATTTCAGATCAGCCACGTTCAAGTTAATATTATGTTGTTCCTACATTATGACAATCACAAAATACTACTTTCAGTTTTATTCTTCCAAGACTTCAGAACAGCACTGAATGAAGGCTGAGGAAATGCACATTTGAAAACTATATAAAAAAACCTCTAAAATTCAGTACATTTCATAAATAAATCTTTTATATGAATTTCAGCTTAACAGGCAGCCTTCAGAATACATCAGCCACCAGCAGAACTAAAAAGCTTCAGAACAAGCAACAGGTTGGACCAATCTGGGTAGATTTGGAAGAAATCTTGCAAAGGCAAGCACTTACCTGGATTCCTTGAACATTGGAAAGATAGTCCAGCTGCTCAGAGGGCCGAGTAAGTGGTCCGTGGGGTACGTGGCCTGATGAGTTGTTGTTCTTTAGTATGGTCTCAGCGGTAGGAGAAGTGCCACCATACAACAGCTCTCTAGCAATCATGGCTGTTACTGTGGCCTTGGCAGGATTTGGGGCTGCCCTGTTGAACTCTTTGGTGTGGTGTCCTTGATTGACTCCTACAGCTTGTGCGACTTCAGGGACCATGGGAAGAATTCCAGCAGGAAGCTGCTGATGGCTGAGATAAGGCATCCTAAACTCATCTTCTTTATTACCTGAGACAAGAGAGGTACACACTAACCAGATGCTAGACAGCTCTGTGACGCCTTCTGCAGGCACACGAGGGCAAAGATAAAGCATCAAAAGCCACTTCTGAAAAAAACAATGTGTTTCTGATTACTTTTGAAACACTAACAAACTTAGTGAGCTTGATTTGCCTTTGGTGGGTCAGAGATTCAGCATCACGACAGTTTGTTTATTGAATAAATAATTCAACTCCAGCTTCTGCCAAACATTTTTCTGAGCCAGAGGCTGATCTCACCTCCTCCCCTTACCTTTTTCCCGCACTGAAATTTCCCCCACTTAACTTCTGCTGTTGGTTGAAGGAGCCTGGTCTCTGGATCAAAACCAAGCTCGGTCCTGAACATTAATTCTTGTACACCTCTGCTGATTGCTGCATGTTAAATGACGCTACTGAAGGGACTGAGAACCGTATCTTACACACACACACACCTCAACAGGGCTACGCTTCTTTCAGTTAGGTTACTTACTAGTTGAAGTCTCTTCAGAGCCTGGCTCAAAGAAGGTTACTTTTCTTCCATCACCTGGTTTCTTCACTGGTGTTTTTAAAATAAAAAGAAAAAAG
Source organism: Loriculus beryllinus (assembly GCA_039877255.1). NCBI lineage: Eukaryota > Metazoa > Chordata > Aves > Psittaciformes > Psittacidae > Loriculus > Loriculus beryllinus. The sequence goes on along the minus strand of JBCJKH010013463.1, from coordinate 21,925 downwards.
CTAAACACACAATATGCCTTTAAAACTTTATCCCTCTGCCCCAGGTTTTAAAGTTTTTAAGATGCAGGTGATCTGAATAGTCAGAATTTTACGGAAAAATCTATTAAAAAGCATCAATTATTACACAGCTAAGAAGAGACAAGTTCAGTGATTCTCACTGACTGACAAAAACTATCTACAGAACAATGAAGTGGTATTAAGAACAGATACTGAGAACTAGACACCATAATAAAGCCAGTTAAACTAAGACGAGTTACTGGAGTTGCGGAGGACAACATACTGGACACAAATGAGCATATACATGAAAAGAATATAACTAAATCCAGACTTGCAATTTTGACTCCCTGGTAAGATCTGCTGAATTAACAGAATCACAAGGCTCTTCCCCCTTTAGGGGCCCACCAAAGGTAGAGACCTGTAACAAACTTTCAACTGCAATTTCTGCTGAGCCTATATAAAACCTACTGCTACCAAAAGTCCTATAACCTACATGTCTGCAGATTTCTAAGGCCAATATATCAATTATCACACATTCTGAGCCTTTCTGTAAAGAAGAAATACATTAATTTAGCCCTCTTTGATTTACTTGCAAAATCAAACCCTTAATATATCCAAAACACACTACTTTAAAGAACAGTCACCTCAATACAATTACACCTCCTTACTAGGGGAGGAGGCATGAAATTTACAACACTGCTGCTGCCTTGCTGTTGTTTCAATTCAGATTTTGCTGTAATATTAAACAGCAGTTGATTCTTAAAGACTCTCACCTTCTCTTCTGTCTTTAATGCTGGCTTTGGAGGCTGAGGTTGAGGGATTTTGAAACCTAAAATTTCCAACATGTTTTCAGCTGCATTGCGCTTAGCAACTTTTTTGTTTGTGCCCATTCCTTCAGCTGTGTGTACCCCAACTTTCACCTAGGCAAAGAGGAAGAAGAAACAAATGGATTCTTAAACAGTAGTGTAAGGATTCACTTATTAGTGGTCTGTGTCTCAAGCATTCTGTGAGTCACAAAACAGTTCAAGTGATCATTTTTTCTAAGCAAGGTGTCATTTACTGTCAATGATCATTGGCCTCCAAGCACAAAACCCCAAACAAGAGTCACACAAATTGCTATATTTCATCATTTCACCTTGGCAATAGCTTAAAGGCTCAAAACTGGTAACACAGCAGATATAAATTTTCCAAGCTGAAGTTAGAGGTTTAGAAGATTTACTAATGTAATGGAATGAAATAAACTGTCTTGGCCAGAATAGGGAAGAGGTCCAGAAAATGCACTTCATTATTAGAGTATAGTAGATACTCAGTATTAAAACCACTGCTATGCTATTGGGATTTGCAGTACTATGTGCAGAAAGTGCTGCACTCTAAAGCAACACACAAAAACTCAGGGGAAGGAGGAAGTGAGGGATACCTAGGTTCATGTTAATAAATACTATATTAAAAAATATAAGCAGCTCAGTATCTCTTCACAGAATATTAATACCCCTGTTAATTAAAGCATTAGGCAGTTACAACATAGACTTCTGGTGCCCTATGCCATTTTTTAAAAGACATGACTCAGATCATCTTTATTGAACCTTGATCCTCCTTGAATGTAGCCCACTAGACATTTTCTTAATAAATTTCATGGAATTTGGCTGTAATCCTGTCAACTTTGTATATCATTGTGACAACCTGATTTCCATAAACAAAAAAACCAAGACATCATAGCCATGCAATTAGATTTCTCGAATCAACATACAAACCTGCATCACAAACTCCCTGCGCCTTGGAAGACCACGTTCTGTGATAAGCATGTACTCTGGTTCCTTCTCTTTCTTGGCCTGCTGTATCTGGGCAAGTCTGCTAATGGGATTCATTCCTTGACCATATTCTGGACTTGTTTGCAGCTATGTAGAACAATGTTTAGGAAATAAGCCAAAAATTTGTGAATATTTGGTTTAATAGACAAAATGCAGCATGCCATTAAATCTCTAGAATTTTATAAAAACTCTGCAATAACAGTTGCTTAATGAAACACTGGCACAGCCAAAGAGAAACACTCAATTTATTTGGCTTTGCTGTTACAGCTGACCACATTTAACCTACTACTGGTAACAGTTTTACAAGTTTGAATCTTGCTATATGGGAAAGCACAGGCTTGCAGGAGAATTTGCACAAGCAATAGGATGCAAAACCCAAAACTGTAACGTCTAAGGCTTGAAAGTCAGAGCTTGATTTTTATGTGCCACTCATTGTTTTATAACGTTTGTCTTCCATCCTGAATTTACTGATAACTGTTGTAAAGGCAGTGTCAGAACCCTATTTAGGGTGGGAGCAAAATATCATTTCATTTGTAGTACCAGACTGCTGATTAACGCTGAGCAGCTGAAGAGTGTTTATAATTAACTCAGGAATTCCTCTCATCTGCTGATTATTTATAACAGGCAGATTTCCAATCTGTTTGTCTCTTACCTTCACTATTGATTTCGTTTTCTTTTTGATTCGTGGCTTCATTTTCTCGACTGTAGGAAGAGGTGGCAATTTCTTCAGTTCTTCTAGGACCGCTATTGCAGCATTTTTCTTCGAAATCTTCTTGCTCTTTCCTTCACCTTCACCCATGAACTCTCCAACTGACACCTTGGTTACAAAGCTCTTCATATGGGGAGGACCACTTTCCTTGGTCACCTGTTTCAGAGGGAAAAACTGAGTGAAAGCGTGATAAACACTTATTAAAAATGGTAGGGCACATTGTTTATAGCAAACTTCTCTCAAGAACTATAGATAATGACATTTTAGATTCTCATACAGTCCATAAAGTAAACATGTAAATCATATGCACTCTAATAACCTAATCCCACCCAAATAAACAGATACTTTATAAAGATCAGATGCAGTAAGCAGTAAACAGTATTTACATGTAAGTCATTAATCCATCTCATTTAATTTACTGATTTACTCCTTCAGTATTAAGATGTGACTGTTTTATCTCATCAGCACGTACTTTCACAGAGTTAACATCACCTCATTAAATACACCATCTTGTGGTAATAGAACATTACAGAGAATGCAATTCTTTAGGATCTAGCATTTTAGTTCAGAAACCAGCAACTCTGGAGACATCTAAGAGATAGATGCCTACTACAGATTTAGTCTTTTAACTCCATTCATAACAACACATCCTACTTCAAAATAGTCATAAAGTCAAAAAGGAAAAAATCGATTAAGAACTTCCACCCACAACTAGCTTCGTGTGACATTATGTTTTTACCAGTGATGCTCAAGCTAATCTGCAGTAATTGAAAGCTTCATGTAAAATTTCACAGAATGGTTTTAGAAGCAATTTAGTTACACACAATTGCATTTTCTTACTATAGTAATTCAGATAGTTGACTTAAATATTATTCTGCCAGCTCAGGAAAGCAGCATGATACATTAATACTTTAGAGAAAGAGAGATGCTCCTATGGAAGCTATTGATTTAAGATAACTACCATGATCAGGGAGGGGCAAAGAGGCAGCAAGCAGCCAGGCCAAAGGGAAAGGAAAGATGCACATGAGGTCACCTCATGGCAAGAAAAGAAACCTATTTGTAAGATTCTGCACCTTGTGTGTAGTCCATATCAGTGCTTAATTAAGCAAATACTTCCATCAATGTCTTTTTGAGTGAGCTATCCTTGTTTGCCTTGACTCTGCACTTTAATGTTATAACCATTAATGTGGAGTGTTGTTTTGTTTCTTCACTGGAATACTGATTTTGCAAAAAGCTTGGAAAAAAGATTGCACAGACAACCACAGCGTAAACTGTTCACTCATGGAATGGCTTTAGGGCATGAATTTGTGAACAGGTGAGTTTTTCTTTTTTACTTCACTTTACCATATAAACCCCAAGACAATCAGTGTGACTGTCAAAGGTAAAAGTGTATTCACAACTAACAAGACATATTAAAAGTCAGTTGTTTGGATTATCTAGAAGATACTCAACTTAATGTGTACCCTTAATATTCTAACAAAAACAAATCTAGAGCTTGTAAAGTAAACATACCTCAAAATTCACAGGCAAGTTCCTTTTAAGTGCAATCTCAAAAACTTGGCTTATTTCAGATTTATTGAGATTTTCATCATCTGGTTCTTTTCCGTTAACCTAAAAGAAGCATACTCTATTTAAAATAAAGATCCTATTAAATTGAATTTTATCCATCCAACCAGTTTACTGAGCTCTCAAAAATTTTAAGTAGTCTAAACTTTACTGCCATTTTACGTGAATGTGTAGAAATGCAGCACACATACTATGGAACTGAAACTTAGGAAGCTCATTTAAGGTGTATGTGTAAAACCTAGCAAACCTCCATATTTTCATGTGCTCATTACAGGAAAGAACAAATGGCATATGGGCCAATATAAAAATCTATTTCTAGATAAAACAAACTGATGTGTTAAATGAACTGATTTCCAAATGGAAGTACCTTTATGAAATGCAATTTTCATATACTGATTGGACATTTGTACCAAAAGCACTAAGACAGTATCAGATAAGAGAAAGGGCAGGAAAAATAAAGAATTCTGAGAATGGGACCAATGTGAATAAAGGATGGCTAATGAGATCCTGGCACAGCTCTGTCTTTAACATGTTCCCTTGCAAGTGCTTAATCTACAGACTTTTTGCTCATTTAAAGCACATACTATCAGGAACTTGCCTTAAACCAAATGGTGTACATCTCTGAAACTTACACCTGCTAGGAGGCCAGCCTTGCCAGCTGAAGCTTACCTACAGGCACTTCTACATATCTCCAGATAAAATTTTGATTGTGACTCCAAAAATGTTTTCACTGATGTTGGGACATGAACTAAGAGGTGTGCTAACAGCAACAGAAAATTTTAAGACTAAGTATCTAGCAGTGATATTGGAAAGATTATGATAAAGATGAACAGCAACAATTTCACCAATTATATCATGCCACAACACTAGTTATGCAACCAGGTAATAAAAATGATTTAAGTATTTTATTGGAGCAGCAGAAATACGCTAGAGAGCTCTCATTGACTGAAACTAGTTTTGATGGTAACAAGCATCCCCAATGTTTGTTACTGACAAATTAGATTAAAACATGAAGGAATTTTTTTTTGCAACACTTAAAGCAGCCTCTTCCCATCTCAGACAGAAGTATTAATAAAATCAATCTGTGGTTTTCACTCCTCCCACTGTCCCGTCAGATTTTACACTGTACTTATGGGTTGACCTTGTATTTCAGGTTCGAGTTGCAACCGTTTCAGAACAGTACATATAGCCCAACATCCTTTTACAAAGATAACATCTAATACTTCTGATCCCACTACTACATTCAGTCTCCAGACTCTGTGGTGTACTTAGGGCAATCTTCGGGTCTCTGAATACTGAGACCACACGATGGCACCACTCCCATGGGAGCAAGGTAGGTGCACTGTGACTGCACAAGAAACGAGGAGGCAACACCTACACTGGAGGAACCATACTATACCTCAGCAGAAGGCATAACGCAGGTAAAAACTGGGAAAATCAAGACTGAATACAGGAGTCAAAAGTCTTGAGCATCATATTCTAAAACCTATTTTAAAGGCAGCTGGTTAAGTTCAAAATGAATAGCATTATATACCTAGAAAAAAAAATATTTGAACTACTAAGATCTTATTATGGTCTGGGTGTTACAGCAAGTTTACTACTGTCATCTCTAGGAATAATCTCTCACTACCCTTACTGTCAAAACATTAGCACAGTCACTTTACTTACAAGTATTTTTCCCCTCCTTCTAATTTCAGACACATACTTTTTTAGCTTGCAAAGGTGACGAGGACTTCTTTTATGGGATTAGGTTTTTCCCATTTAATATCTTTTCAAAAGAATACAAATAAATAGTATGGAATGCTTTACTGTATTATAGCATACATTCTTGATATATTCCAATTCTGTTCACATGGTGTAAAACACTGGTACTTTTCTTCAATACCTCTACCTAAAAGACGTAAATCAATAGCAAAATAATAATTAAGAGATCTTAGCTATTTTACCAGTTATTTTGGTAGACCCCTCTACTTTAGAGGAAACAAAGTGATAGATTCAAAAACTCCCAAGCAAACTGCAAAAGTACTATACTCCTTCAAGAGGAATTTGCCCTTCTAGGAACACCTTCAACATGCACTTCCTCAAAGACTGCTTGTAAGCAAATTATGAAAGCCACTGGAGTTTCTGATTAGAACTACACTGATGTCAACACAGCAGTCAGTGTTGACTGCTTTCTTCCATGTTACAGGTATAAAGAGCAGCTGAAATTTACCAAATAAGTTGGCAAAACACATAGAAGCAATTCTAGTTTTAGTATTTTCAGGCAAAAGTTAGAATTTCTGTCTAAGAATTGTGTTAGAAAGCATAGCTTTCTATGTTTTCTAAGTGTTAAAATCAATGCTTTATCATCTCTGTCTGAATACACAAAGTAACCCTGTTCTGCAACTTTGTCAGTGTGTCTTAACTCCGATCAGACTAATTGAGGTTGGAAAGGTCTGTTGGAGGTCTCTTACAACCTCCCACTCAAAGCAGAGCAAACTTTTAAATTCAATTGGGTTGTTCAGACAGGGCTTTGTCCAGTTGAGAGCTAACATTACCAATTTTTTCCCTGTCACTTGCTTCTAGATTTGCAGTCTGAGAAGGTGTGGGAAAAGGTCACATTACCATAAAGTCTAATAATTTTATTCAATGATTTCTTCTTAGAATCATAAAATCATTTAGTTTGGAAAAGACCTTTAAGATCATTGAGTCCAACCATTATTAAGCACTGAATATTTTCTGTTTTAAAAATACAAGAGTTAAATCTTGTAATTACAAAAATTTGTAAAATAAGAATAAAATAAATAAAAAGCACAAAACACTGCCCTAAATACAAGAGTTCAAGCTTAAGTATATTCTGTTCACACACACAAAAATGGGATACACAAATATAAGTAGACTTAAAAGGAAAATTACTGGAAATATCCAATGACAGGTAGAAAGCATCAAGGATTATGTCTGCTTCTGAAATCCTACTTTGCCTCCCCTGTAGATACCCCTTATAATAGCATCTCCTGTATCCTTCAAGGACCTTGCCTCACTGAACGCAAGAATGAACAGTGCTTGCTCTGTAGTAGAATCCTCTTTTCTAGTGCAAAATGCAGTTACAAAATCAGCAATTCCCTCAGACATTTCTAAAACTACAATATTTGAAAGCCATTTAAGACCTGATTTATCCCAGTACAGACTGTACTCTCTGTTCAAAGGACTGCTCTCCTTAAGCATAGCTGCAGTTCTTACTATTCTTTTTGTAGACAAGTCAAACAAATAGAAAAGTAAAATGACAAATGCATGTTTCTCATGAAAGTGTAAGTGAACTGCCCAGCAAAATAGCAGGGTCAAGACAGCATTCAGTTCCCAGTGAGCTTGCAACTGGTTTCTTCATAAAGTAATTCTCCCTTCTTGAAATCTCCTGCAAAATTCACAATAGTATTTCCCTTATGATGTCCTTACAAAAAGGAGAGACTCTATAGGTTTTATTCCTTTTCCTCCTGCTTTACACCCCTTACACTGAAGGAGACATCTTACAGAAAAGGATACGTGGTCACAAAGACAATTGCAGTGTTCGTTCTTAAGACCTCACATTACTCAACTTTAAACACAACTCTACCACTTTTCAGAAAGTCACTTGTACAGAAGTATTTCTAAAACAGTGAACAAAAGTCACATGTGATCCTATTATGTTCCTCACAGTTGGACTCCTTAGGTCCAGTATGTGGAACTTTGCTACCTGAGATGAAAAAATGGCTGATGATGGTACGATATCTTTTACAAAGGTGAGTGCAAAAAAAGATGATGTTGTGCATCACTGGCACAGAATGACAATACTCAAGAATTTCGGGGTCACCCTCAGGCTTGACCTCTTCTGCATGAAGGCTTCCTTCCAGCTTGTCTTTGACCACACTCTGCCTTTCACCAGTTCTGGATATTAGTGCAGAACTCATCCCCACTCTTTCAGCTTTTATTCCCTGTATCACTCTCTTCTCCCAGTAGCATTTGCAATCCCTTGGCTCTTGGTTTCCTCCATCACTCAATAATCTACATTCCTCAAGGAGAGCTTTCTGTTACCCAAAGCAATACCATCAATGCCTCCTAGGCCTTTTCCCTGAACCGTAAGATGCAGTGTTTTGGCTTAATTATCTGAGCAATACTCCCTCCCACAAATACACTTGGAAGTTTTAAACTCAGTGTCCCTTGGCTTTACAACACATTTCCTAAATCCTCTTGCTCTGCCATTCCTAGTAGTTCCCAGCTATTTTTTGTTCCCAGTCTGAGATCCCTTATTACCTTCTTGCCTAATTCTTCATGTTCCTTCTTTCTCAGCACACAGCCAGACTCTATATCTATGCAAGTTCTCATGACTGTAAGTTACCAGTCTGACCTCCACTTCCTCCTCACCTCTCTGGCAGTGTCCTAGTCTCTCTTGCTTCTAGGTTTGTACTGTATGTCCCCCACCTCCTCAACACAATCTAGATGCCAGCATGGAGTACATCAGTGGGGCTCTTGCTCTTAGTTCTGACATCAAGCCCTCATAATTCAGGTATAATGAGCCCATAAAAGAATGGCTAAATGCACTCTTCGTAGCAATCAGCCAACACCTAGGGAGGGGGTGCACAGTCAGTCAGTCCCAGAAGCTGTAACTCGTGTGTGCACACAATGAGACCTTCTGCCTAAAGCAACCTAACAAAAAAGCATAAAAAAAAAACCAACCAGTGAAAATGTCTCAGAATGGAAAGTGACGGACAGCTATAAATATACTGAGGGACAAAAATTAGCTTCTTATATTAAAATGTGGGAACAAGTTTACTACTTCCACGAAATTTCCTCTCTTCTAGAATTTGAATGGTTCTTTCAAAAACTCACATAGGAATTTTGCCCAGGAAGCAAACCTATGTGTGATTTCTAGGTTGCCCATACTAGAATGCAAGTACCCCATTTACACTCTTCAGAAGGTTGTATGTGATCTGTACCTGATAAGAAACTAGTTCCTATCTATGCTTCCAGTGCTCTGACAGAGCATAGACATATCTGACAGAGGTCTATAGCATTGCTGTAGAAAAAAATAACAGCAAAAGAATTAACATAAATTCATTTAGAAAAACTTTAGTTTCATAGAAATTTATGGTTTTATATCAAACTGTTTCTATTGTCACAAGTAGGTCAACATTACTAAGCAGAACTAAATTTGACAACTGTCCTTTTCTTCTTAATACGGAAAAAAACCCCACAACAGCATCTCAGTTTATCTGAGTAGTTTATGCTTACAACACTAAGATTAACTCCCACCTCTGGTTTCTCAGGCAAGGGCTCATTCTGCAGAACTTTCAGTGCTTTAGCAGCTGCATCATGTTTAGCAGCTTGTCTTGTTCTTCCTTTCCCATGAAACTGCTGCCCTCCAATTGAAAGCTCAACTTGATAAAGTAAGGGCCCAACAGGAAATGGGTAAAAGTACCTGCAAAGAGAGGGATTTAAATAAGCAAAGAGTTTGGCCTACAAAGTAAACAGTAACATAAGTTACATGTGGATGAATCTCTCAGATACCACTAACCATGACTCAGCACTGAAACCCAAGTATTAAAAAGCCAGATTTTGATTTAAAATCTATAAAAAAAACTTTAGGGAGAAATTTCTGAAACAGAATATCAGTATTTCTTGTTTTATAATTGTTTAACCAACTAGAACAGAGAAAGACAATGTAACCACACTTTTATAGGCTTGGCAGGCCACTGAGTTTGGAATTTTCAGTTCCTATGCCCATATAAAATTCTTTAAACAGAAGCTTTCTTTTAAATAGCTTTAGAAATAACATCAAACTGATTCCTTCACTTTTCTTTCCCACAGAAAGAAAACACAAGAAATACTTAGCTAATATTTAGCTATTCATTTCATGAAGCTGGCTATACCTGAATGCCCTCAAAAAAGCTTCGTTCTTTGGTTCAGTTCCCTTTTTCCTCCTCGTGCCCTACCCCCAAAGAAAAAAAGGCAACTTAAATAAGACAAATTACAGATATTAATAGGGTGTACTTATCAAAACCTTTGGCCTCATAAGATGGCTGTGTTTCAAGCTGAATATCCCCTTAAGGGCCATTCTATTTTTAGCTAATTTTGAGAAGACAGCATCGAAGCACTCAGATGATGAGTGGAAATGAGATTGCAAACCCAAAAACTTAAGCAATACATACCGTGGAGGATAAGTACCACCTCTCATAGTATAGTTGTAAGTGGATCTCATCCCTGTGTAAGGATCAATGGGTTTGTACATAGGTTTCTTTCCCAGTTTCATGCAAAGTGCATTTAACTCCACTGTGGGGGTTACGCTGTCTAAATAAAAAGGAATATAGAGTTGATACAGCTGTCACAGGAACTGAAACAATCTAAACTCTTGTGCTGTCTCAAGGCAGGGAAAAATGAGCTTGAGTTTTGCCACATGGAGTATCTTAAATTAATGAATTCTGAATAGAAATGCTAATGAACACAAAGAAAAAAGTCTATTTGATGCATATTAAAGTAGCAGACTGGAATTAGTTGTGATAAATCCTGATACAGAAAAGTGAATTTGCTGGAGGCTTCTTTATTTGTTTTACTTTAAAGTTGTGAAGCTACCAATTAATTTAGTTTTTTAGAGGGTATCTAACAACGTGGTCTGCAGAGTAGAAACTTCTTTCCCCCAAAACACATTCAAATTAAATTAACAGACATGCTACATACCTTCTGTGTCTGTTGGTTACTGAGAATGATCAAATGTTTCTCTTTGTACTTTATGACCTAAGAAGGGGGTTTATGACTCTTCAATTTTAAACTGCAACTGGCCTATTCAAAAGGAAGGTATATCTATATATACCGAGGGCTATAAACATTTCTCTCAACGCAGACATCATGTGGATGAAGAATTAACTCCCTGGCTATTCTCATTTGAGAAAGAACAATCATGTAAATGGTCATTTTTTTCTATCACAGGCCTCACTGGATCAAAAATCTGTGTGTTCTCAACTATAACAGTGCTTTGTTGTAGGGTAGTTGCCAAAAGAAAATGAAATTATGAAACAGATTCACAGACAAAATCAGTAATTGCTAACTTCTAATATTTTTACTGTTGACTGTATAAAGTGTTTCTAAAGAAAGAATTCAGGTAATAATCAGAACACAACACAAACCCTTAACCTAGATTAAAGGTTTGAACCTTTGCAGAACATGCTAATGCTACCCCAGTAGCTTTGAATTCAAGTCACTATGAGCAAATCCAAAACAATCTCATGTACAGCTGACATGTGAAACTAGTTCATACTGAATTTTACATTTTAAATATATCTTGAAAGCAATCTCAGTAAACTAAGAAGTTCCCTAAACACAGCAAACTACAATTTAAAAGCCCTTATACAAATCAACATCTATGCCTCTTTAAAGAAATATAAATGAAGCAAATTCCAAAGTTCTGATCTAATCCCTCAACACAAATTTAAGAGGTTGGGGTTTTGTCTTTACTGTCAAGCCCTTAAATGATCATAGCAGAATCACCAAACACATTCTTCTGTCTGTGCAGAAGATTATTCCTTGCTGTGACCAAATCTGTCATGTGCGGTTGGTTGGTTTGTTTGTACTTAGGGTTTGGGGTTTTTTAAGATGAGAATAAACATCTTTTCCAGGGTTTCACCAAGTGTTACAATACAAAACAGTAAGCCAAGCAGTGGGTTCTTCAAGCCTGAATGACTTGATGGGAAACCCCTATGACTTTAATTTGTTAATATGATGATTTTTATCATGTTGCCTACAACTACCAAAGATTAAATCAGGAAAACTTGATGACTGCCATTGTTAAATATGCAGAATTGCTGGGTTTATTCATCCTTATGCAACTTCTATATACATACCAAAACCAGAAAGGTTTATTCTGTGCATTTTCTTTCAAATCAGTTTGTTGTGGCACATACCTGGATTCTTGCCTTCACTCCGTGATGGACGAGCAGTAGGCTTAGGGAATTTTGTCCCTTCCAAAGCTTTGGCAGCTGCCGCATGTTGCGCTTTTTTAATACTAGTTCCTTCAGCTTCCCAGTGCTGGTCCCCAAGGGTCAGCTGCACTGTAAACACCTCAGAAATAGAAAACATGAGGTTTATTATGAACTGCTTTGGAATTCACGTAACTTATTAGACCCTCTTACATAAAACAATGAGTCTTCTAGTGATGCAAAAATTTAGAATATGGTAATCAAAGCTTTCCTCAACTACTATGTCATCTTCAGACTTTAAGCACCTTGGACATGGATGGGATTTTCCTAATTCTAAGAATTTCACAATAGCTGTAGCTCGCAACCATCCTGCACCCTGCATGAGATCATACAGGCTAAGAAACAAAAGACACTGTGTGTATAGAGGTAATAGCTACGTGGGCAGCTGGCATGCCAACATTACTCTGAATAGCAGCCTTGAAATTCAGACTTCTGTATTCCACATAACTCAATTCTTGCTTTAATAATGTGGTTTGGGTTTGTTTGTTTTCACTATATTTTTCAGGAATTTGGAAAAAGATAACTTCCCATTGCAGCATAAAAGCTCCTACATGCCCACAGGTGAGCAGAAGCCTATCTGATTACCAAGCAAAGCTCTGTGGCACTTTTTAAGTATGTGGGTTAAGGAAGAATATCTATTGCCCTAAATTTTCACAAATTAATCACACAACAGCAAGCCAAAGTTTCCTTGGTAACTAAATGAAGTTTAATTTCAATCAGAATGAAAACACAAATGAACAGCTGCTCTGAATGTTATTCCAATACGTTTTCTAAATGTAAACCTTGTCACCTTTGCACACTGACACTGACATTACATATTTTAGTTCTTAATATTATTAAACTCCAAGTTATTGGAATCTAACATACAAAAACACTGTTCCAGGTAACACCTTAAAGAGACAATGTCAGATTAGACAAACACATCCCAGGCTGATTTTTCCTCATATACCTGGACCTCACTTCTCACACAACAGAGATTTTCAGTAAGGATTTAAAAGGTTAGTAATGCTAAAACTCATTTCCCTCAGTGTTCTTTAAACTAACATAAACTGCTTTTGTATTTGCTGTATTCCTGACAAACTCTCTCAACATATGAACAGAACACCAGAGGAATTGTATATAACCAAGATTTTTACACACTGTAAAAGATAGACCATGATATGGAATGAACAGCACATGCTGATCTACCCTTGGCATTCTTGCAAGAGCTAAAGATTATTTTGCTAAAGTAACTGTTCCAGAACAGGTGAATGTTCTTGAACATTCTGTTCAATCATCCTGTACTTCAGGCAGTAAAGAATATATACTAAGATCCTTGTTTCTCAAATACTGGGCAATTCGGATAGAAAGGTTCACTTTATTTGCAACTTTATAATTTAAAACAGAGCAACAGCAATGCAACATTCAGTTATGATGTGCACAAGAGAGAACAACTCTTAAATAACTAGAAGTCAATCCAGACATATCAACAAATACAGATTTGCACCTTGCCAACTGCATAGACAAATGTGCATAGTAAGCACAATTCCTTACATAGCCTTTTTCCTAAAGAACAATAACTGCCTTAGAACTTCCTGCATTTCACACGATAATTTGGACTAATAAACTATTTTAATCTTTTAAAGATTGGTGGGATTAATATCAAACCATTAAAATGCACCACGGGAATAACACAGAAAATCTGCATAACAGGCGAGATGCAGAACAAAAGCTAAACATCGTACCAGAAAATGACTGTAAAACATCATCCATATGTAATACATTGGTTTTTAGTAAAGAGTGCAAAGGACAAACCTGGCTTTATTAAATGAAAGCCAGGCATCTCATAATGCAGCTAACATAAATAACTCTTCAAAAAATCTAAGTAGCTTTAAGTAACAAGTAAATTCAACCTTTGTGTACTTTGAGAAACAAACTTTTAGTACATGTCTACCAGCTTCTCTCTTCCCTACCATCAATACTTTGGTGAGCTTCCCATTCCTCTCTATTATTCGTATTATTTTGCACCAAGAATATGTATTTTCCTTCTCCCTTATGAAACTGAAAAAGCATAAACAACAGCAATAAGAAACTTCTGTGACTATTTACCTTAGAATGAGCTGGACCTTGCTCACTCAAAAGCTTATACTCAGGCTGAATCTTGTTGAAACGGGCTAACTCATTCACAAGACACATTGGGGTTTTCTCTTTGGGGTTTGCCATGTTTGAAGGAGCTGAAAGATTACATAAAATCAGATGAATGAATGAACAGCTATGAACTCTACTACACCTTTTTAATAATAATAAAAAAATATCATTGGCTTAAAATTTAGTTGTCTGCAACACACCACTTCTCAGAAAAGATCTGCTGGAATAGACAGCTTTGCTGTTAGGCAAACTGGGAGTGATCTACTGAACTCTGGCATTTCCAAGCAAATCATGTGCCTAAAAGACAGCATCTTTAAATGTAATGCTTCAATGCAAGCCAGAAGTCTGAGGTTAGGAGACTCTCAAATTTAGGTTGCAGAAGATTTCAGGAAGCAAATCTTCTATGTATTCTTACTTTGAGTAACTTCAAAAAGTACACTAATTTCTTTCTTTTTCCTTCTGTTTTCCCCTATTATTTATTTTTTTATTTATTACCTTTTACTTGCTATATTAGATTTTATTAGCACAATATATTTATCACTACAGTGGTCATAAAAGAACTAAACAAACTCTTTCAAATAACACTTTTTTTACATTTAAAACAAGCCACTTGTAGAAAAGCTGGATAGCAATGTTTTAAAAAATTAGTTTTATAATGTTAAATATTATTTACTATTCCAAACATTTCAGCTGATTATTAGTACTTAATGGAAGAGTATGCTTCTATCTGTCTCAAACAGACTTCACTCAATAGGGAGAAAGCATTACAAGCTACTGCATTTGGATAAATATTAAAGTATTTGTAGATGCAGAACCTCAGGAATATATCATGCCAAACTATGAACACTAAGAATACATAAACTTAATTAATGCTCAGTCTTACCTGCAGCTGCGTTGGTGGATGTAACTGATGCAGAGGGTAAAGCAGAGTTTTGCATAGGTCTACCTGCATTTTCAGAGGGCAAAGAACTAGTAGTAGAAGGAATACTCAAAGGCTGTGAAAGAGATGGGGTTTTATTCAATATTTGGTTCCCTGCAAGGGCAGCAGAAGGATTCTGAATTTGAACTTGAGACATATTCACTTCCAACCAGAGCAAATTACTGTAGGGAAACAGCTTTGAATGCAGGCAAACTCAGTGTGATGAAGCCAAATTGCTGACCTAAAATGCAAACATGAAGAAAAAAAATTATACTAAATATTCAGCATTCTCTAACTATCAATCTACTGAAATTATTTCTTCATCAGCAAAAAGGGGCAGAAGTGTTCAATCAAGCATCCACTTTCCATTTTGTATGTAGTAAGTCATGCATCCAGTTTTAATAGCATATTCAATCTATAAACCCTATCATCTAAATTTCACATTTCTTTCATTTATAAAACTAGTACAGAAGCTTTATTTATGCTTGTTCATTTAAGAAAACTACCCATCTGTTTTCTCTATCATTGAATCCACTTACAATACAAATCCAGGTACTTAAACTGATAGCCACAGCTTATATACTAAACAAAGAACAACTTTCATGAACAGATTACATTTTAGGCAACCTACCATTTGAAGTTAAAAGACTTTGATTTGGAGGGACAAGCAGTAATTGCAGTCTTTACAAAACAACTATTTGGAGCATGAACCCTTTATTATAATCGTGTACTTTTTACCCCCGGGATGACCAAGGAGAATGCCCAGCCATTTCTGTGGGGAGCACAAGTGGCATCCAGCAGAAAAAGCTGAAGTAGCTATGACTGGGAAAAGCGAAGGCGCAAGAGTTCCTAAGTTTTATAAGCTACATGCGTGCTTGGAGGTTACTTCTATTTAAATCAGAACATGTCTCAGTAACAGTTCAAGCATCAATTTAGATTTATTTGGCCTTGCAAAACCACAAGCAAGTGCTGGAATTGCTCATAGGCGTTTAAGGAAAAACACCTCCAAGCGATGAACTTGCACCAGTCAATGTGAAGTACTGGGATAGGTCCTTCCTCAACCAACAAATTAGTATTGGATTTCTCTTCCACATGGATGCAACAGTATCTTCACGCTCATACAGTTATACCTAAATATACTCTTAACAGGTTGCTGTTTTGAAGGCTGCCAGAGCTCAGCTGCCCATATCCGCTTACGATCCACGTATCCATTTATTTATTAAAAATAAATTTTACAGCCAAGTAAGTACATTTCACACACAAGCACACCCCCTCGTGCACACACACACACTGGTCACTGACAGGTTTTATTGGGGCTGCAAACAAAGGTTTGTTCTCTCATAATTTATAGATCAAAAGGAGAAATCACGGCTCCAGATACCACCAGGGAGCTATTAGTAGTAACACAACTCCACTAGTGCTCTGTAAGCTTCAAATTCTGAACCTGTGAATGGACTTCCAAATGTAAGAGGAGCAGCAATGAGTCAGAGAGAAGTTTTTAGCTAGTTACTGACAAAGCAAACCTAAGAGGAGAACCTAGATGAACACATTCATGGATACAAAGATCAATGTATTTACGTGTTAAGAAGAAAGAAGCTAGAGGGAAACAAGAGAAACACCAAGATACCTACTATCTAAAATATTTTTACTTCGAAAAAACCATCATAAACATGTCAGGCTTATCTTACTACTGGTTGGGTAACACTGTGCTAGAGAACAAAGTCAGTTCAGATCTCATTAGTTCAGAAGACCTGTATGTAGATTATATTCATAACAAATCCTGTATTTGACTACTAAATTTGCAGAAATTACACGTTGGGTGCACTGTAACTGTGAAAATGGTACTAGGGAGTCAATCTAAAGGAACTCCAAGAAGTGGTAAGACAAAGATGAGAAGGATGTAGAATAAGACTCCAGGGTAATAATTTTATAATCACCAAGTTTCATTCCCAGGAGCATCACTACAAATGCTGAAAAATTTCAAACATAATACAGCAATAATAATTGCCTGGAAAAGACTAGAAAGTCTTCCCATGCAATAAAAAAAGCTAATTTCCCTTTCCTGCTGAACTGCAATGCCCTTCACAGTAACTGAAGTTAAACAGTTTCTAACCCAAACGTCTTGAGAAGATGACACCAAAAGTTTTTATTTTGAAGTCAGTAACTTCAGGATCTTTCAAATCAGGCTGGAAAGGAAGCCCGAAATTCTTTTGTGAAAACTCTGCCAGCCAGAACTCTGCTGTTAAAGCAAGGCATTATCCTTCATTTGCTTGCCATCACCTAGTTTTACAGAACATGGAATTTCTACTCCACAATGAATATATTAAAATGGTTTTCTAGTCATACAATGCAGAGAACAGTATGCTAGTCCCTGGTAAATTTTCTCCCCCAAGAAGGGAAGTCCCTGACAAGGAGATTATAAGTTCATTTTCCATAGTTAAGGCAGAGCACTATGGAACCTCATAACAGTGCAGCTCAGAGCCCTCTCTACCCAGCTTTCTCTCCATCAAATGTTACAGCCATCAGTGTTCAGCCTGGAAAAGCTTTTCTTTAAACACCTCTGGTTAGAATAATATTTGGGATAGACAAGTCAGCTATTAGTCACAAAAATCTGTGGAGACTTGAGGTCACATCCTAGTGCTTGAAACAATAAGGTTTTGGAAATTGATCCCATTCCAAACAGACTTCAGCAGTGCACATTAGACAACCAGACCAAAAAACACTGCTACAGAAGCATCCATCACTCGTAACCTGCTTATTCTCAACACAGAAACCAATTACCCACTTCTTCAGCAGTCTGGCTGTTTGGTCACATCTAAACAGACAACGAAGGACGTAGGAAAGTGTTCGAAGTACACCTCACCGGAATGAACCACGTGCCCTCCCTAGCCCTTCATCAAACTAAAGAGTTCAGCCCTCATGTACCTTCTGGCAATCCAAAAAACATTCAACCTCACAAGGAAACAAGTATGAAGAGTTTAATCTCAGCGCATCTGTAAAATGGTAACAATCCCACCCATGTTTCTTTGCAGAATGCTTTGCAATTGTAAATGTAACCATGATTTCATAACCAGAATTGCTGTATCTGTAATGTGGCCTCTGGAGCCATTAATTTATCAAGAAAGAAAACATGTAGTCAAGATCTTGGGAGTGCTCCTTTCCATGACTGTTTCTAAAGGCGAAGGAAAGATAAGCTGCAATGCCTAAGCCAAAGGGAATTGTAGGGAATTGGTAAGCTACATATTTACTTGAAATATTAATCTGAAACCTGTAGAACACATTGCTGTCCAGGTTTTATCCCCAAGACATTCAAGTAGCTGAGAACTTGGCCATGCACAGCTGAAGAGAAAGTTATTGTCAGGGAAAGAGCCGAAGCGCAATGAAAATGAAAAATTCCCAATGAAGGTATCATTTTTAACCTAAGCAAATATAATGCTTGTTTCTTCATAAACTGCTGTATCATTTCTACATAAAAGTTACTGCTACATCTTCATTACATTTCTCTCTCCTTCACCAATCTCACATGTTTTTATATTCATATCAAAAGTTGAATCTACATCCTGCAAGTCGTCAGCAATTCAGAACTACTTCAGAGTTCATCAGATTGAATTCAGGAGGAACCAAAACAGAGTAGGCATTAAAAGCACCTTGTGAATTGCTGAGATTCCACTTTACAAATTTCTGACTATTTTACACACTACACAGTAACCTACAAGAGTATACCTTGCAAGTTTACATGCACAAATATATGTTTGCTTTTTCAAAACATTCAGCCCATACTTTAACAAGCATCTTCAAAGAACAGGCTGACAAAACAAACAGAAATAATGTTTGTATTTTTTCGGCTACCTGTGAAGTTTATGATGCTGTAGTTGACTCGTGTGAAGTATTTCACTCGGACACAAGAATAGTCCATCGTTGCACATTTAAATACAGGTCATTTGGAGATTCTATTTTGGGTTTACAGTGCTTTTCTAAAGTAATATGCCTTCTACCCTATAACAGGCTTACAAAACCCTAACTATCCAAGAAAAAAGGACCACAATCTAGAAAGCTGAGACTATCAACTTCTAAAGGCTGTTTCAGTAGATAAAGAAATAGAGATGCCAGAACTTCAGGTGGTTTTTCCATGTAACTGGGGTTAGTTAATTCAAATTTAACAAGACAAACAATAGTACAGGTAAGTGACCCCTATATGACACACAAAGAATGGATGGAACTTAAAACCACTCACAAACATCGAAAAATAGGTGAACAAACAAATGTTCTACTCACAGCATCTTTGCCAGCAACTAATCACGTAACCTGCTCCTTTCCCACCCTTCCACACTTATTTTTTGCTAGCTCAGATGCTAATACTTTAAATTTTATTGAGACAGGGTTGCACTAGAGCATTATCCTCACGATGGTAATGACTACATCAAACAACTCAATGACCTGTGGACAGCAACAACCTCAGAGATGGATTTTCAGACGACAGAGCATCGTTCCCCACTCCAGTTTTTAGATTTCTATGTTCTTCTGGCACAGCACTGCCTGGAACATTCCCAGAAATGTTGAATACATTAAAATGCAAAGTTCAGAAATCATTAAGGTAACCAAAAGGCAAGCAAAGAAATGCACAGAGATGCATGTGTAAAAGCAAGAATCTAGCATTGTCGGATAAAAGTTCTCTTGGGGATTCTTTGTGTTATAGTTCTCAAAGGTGCTGCAGATAGAAGCCAGAGGATCAAACAAAAACCAGACACTTCCTGTGGATAATCATGTTTTACCACAACTTGTGGTTTATTTAATACGATACAAATAAAAAGGTAAGAAACTTAAACGTTTTAAGTAAGTTTCCTGTACCTTTAGGAGATCCAGAGAGTGCAGATTTGGATTTAGTTCTGAATAGGATATTTATGATGGACAATGCCTAAAAGGAAAAACAGAGAGTTAGCATTTTGCTTCCTAAAGCTACAAAAAGATCTTCTGTATCAGTGTCTCACCACCACATGCTGTTTGCCTCATCCATTTGGATGACAAGAATTTGTCTGACCATTGAACTCTCACTGACAGACTGCTCAAAGAAAGTGTTTTTTCCAAGCAGAAATTCCAACCTGATCTAAGAATCATCTTTCTTTGCTTTTTCCCCTCAAACCCAAGTGATATTTCTTACACAAGCAGTGGAATCTCACAATAGGGCTCTTTGCAGGACTGTAAGAGTCACTGGCCAATTTTCTTTCTGTAGCAAGGCTTCCAGTTCTGATGTCAAACCTCTTCCTAAGAGCCCTAGAGATCAGCAACTGAAATCAGACCCAGACCTTAATTCACACAGCCAAACCAAAAGCAAGCCACTAACCTGAGAAACTCTGGCAGCTATTAACTGCAAAAACCTGATACAAATTCTACCTTCTGGCTACATTTCCAGTCTAATGATTTCACTCATAAACAGGCATATAAAAAGAAATCAACCTAGTTAAAATTGTTTTAGAATAAAGCTGTTTCAGTACTGAGTATGAAACCTGTCACTGCATGGACTGCTCTAAATGGAAATCAAAATGTATTTTACTCTGCTTACAAATATAGCACAAAGTGTTTAATCCTTCTTTTCCATGACTAAAGCCAACTGCGTGCAGGTGCTAGCAACATTACTACCAGCATCATGGGCGAGATCTTAGTCTTGATTAAGGTTAGAACACAGACAAACAAGCTCTTGAATTTACTTCAGACATTTCAAAATCCTACAATGAACCTTAGAGCTATAACCAGTTATCTTGGAAGAGTCCTAAAGAACAGATGAGGACACAGAGCCTGCAAAAGGCAAACATGGTGCCTAATTGTTTAACAGAGAGTGAAGAAGGAAGACGCAAGGATTACAGCCCTATCAGTTCAAATCTTCTCCTCCAAGTTATTCTGGAGGCTTAATTAAACACCAGGAAAGTAAGGAAATGGATAATGTTCCCAGGCGGAATCAAAACCCAAGTTGTACAGACAATTGCATGTTCTCCAGCCATCTCTAGAAGTTAAACCAGGCTCAAGAATGAGTCACTTGATCACAGCAGGAACAAGTACAAGGTTCTGGGCAGGCGCTGTCTGCAGATCAAACACAGGACAAAAAAAGCACCAACACCAGTGAGGTGGGAGAAGAGCTACAACCAACACAACACCATTACCTAACGCAAGCTCTTTTAGGAAAAGTCATCACCACACTGAGATGCAGAAATGGAAAACAACCTGAGAGATACCTGCAGAAGTCCTACTCTGCACTCAGTGTTACTGAGACCCTCAGCAGGAGCACTGCATCCACACTTGTACCGCGTGTCTAGATAGGTGTGGACCCAGTTAGTAAAAACAAAGTAGGAAAAGCACAAGACACTCAGCTTTAGAAAAACATAACCTTTAAGCAAAAACAAAGGATTTGGCCTTCTGTGTGCTTAAGAGAAGGTGGCTGGGGCCTGACAACCAGCAGTCTTCAAGCACATGAAAGGTTTTTGGAGTGGAAAGGAATAATCTGTTCTTTATTCTTAAAGTGACAGAATTAGAGGCAAGAGGCTTAAAAGTGCATCACGAAAATGCTTTCCGATAGTAATGGTTGCAATAAACCATATTGCTTTGGGTGACAGAGGTGACTTCACTGTTGCCAAACTTCAAGTAATTGATAAATGTCTATTTAGAAGGAGGCTGGTGTATCTGGCCCCGCAGAGGGATGGACCGCTTTATTCCCTCCAGTCCCTCCTATCCCAGATTTCCATGGCTGTGAACACACTTTTGCTTTATCGGCTGAGCAGCAGTCTTGAGCACGAACGTTTGAACTCTGTTCCCACAGAGAAAGAGC
>JBCJKH010013461.1:0-13165 GCA_039877255.1 Loriculus beryllinus | reverse complement strand
ATGGCAGGGGGGTTGGAACTGGATGATCTTAAGGTCCTTTCCAACCCTAACGATTCTATGATTCTATGATTCTAAATCACAAATGTCAGTGCTGTCAATGTTCTTACACTGTCATGACATGACATAAGTAGAATAAGCTGGTTTTGAATTACTGAGCTCACGATTCACTCATTCCACTTGCTGCGTAATCAACAGTAATGTTGATGTAATGAGTAATTCAGCAGGTATTTCAGTATTTTCTCTGAAACTGAAAGTTCTGTTCTCAGTGATGCTTTCACAATAAACTACAATAATTACATATTCTTTTAAGTGTGAAGGTATTGAAATCATTTGAAAACTGGTAGCATTACAAAACCGGAACTAAATGAATAATGACTTTTTCTACTTTCTGCTTTCTCTTCTTTTGCTTTTTAAATGCAGATAAACTTGAAAATAAGAAGCTCATTTCTTTACATTTTCCAATTCTAATTTTAATTTAGACTGAAAATATAAAAAAGTATTTTACATTGACTTTCATTATCTATCAACTTTTAAAATAGTTTCAAAATAACATGGATGACAATAAGCTTCAATTTAAATTAAATTTCAATCTTTGTAAATTTTAAGTTAAATTTATTCTTTACTTTTAACATGTCTAATATCAGCTAACCTTATGTTTTTTTCTCAGAACTTTAAAACAATCTTTTTCAGAAATAGATAATGCTTCTAGAGAAAAAGTAACTCATGAAGACACAGAAGTAACTTTTTCATTCAATTAATTTAGTCCTAAATGTCAACATTATTAATTTGCAGTTATAAACTCAAGGTAGCTATTTTTGTTTTGCTATTTCCCATTAATTGTCCAAATAATAGTGCAGTAAAATTTGAAGAGAGCAAATTACAAAAAACCTCATCTATTTTGATATTTGTCTAAGAACAGGTAAATTTCAGACATTGCAACACACTGCTTAGACACTTAGCAGATGGCCACAGTTCACAAACTGCTCTTCAGATTCCCCACATAAAAGCAATAAAGGCTGACATGCTTCTCCTGTAAGTGCCAATAGTGAACTTCCTATTGACTACCATATTGTGAATCAGGCTCAAAACACATGGGAAAAAATGTGACCACACAACCTGCAGCCAGGAATGTAAATGAGCCTGTGTTAAGTATACATATGTGTTAGAGGAAAATACAGCACTTTGAGTTACATATTTGGCTTATGGATTTCTTGCAAATAAATTTTTTTTGTGTTTGCTTACTTGGAGAAACAGAAATTTAAGCATTATCCAAACAAGTTTCTCTTCACCTCTTGTTCATCTATTACCGAAGTGTCTTCTCCACAAAAATTGAAAGCTTCAGTGTTTTCTTACATTCTTTCTGACTATGAGGCCTATGTTTATTGAATCAAAACAATAAAAATACCCATAATGTATATAATAACATGATCAGATCAGCACAACTTCTGTATAGAATGTTTGGTATCAAGTATTTGTAATAAACAGTACATAATAAAGCAAAAATCTGAAAAACTTCAAAAATATTAAAGAAAAATTGTTCCCACAAGAAAAAGTCCTTCTCCCATTCACACTGCTAGGATCATTATTACAGCTTACAACTTATTCACCATGATCTCTGATTTATCCTCAGCAGCTCCTATTCTAGTTCCTCCTCTCTCTTCTTTCCTGGAGAAAACCAGACCCACTGCACTCAATCAATTAAAAACCATTTTTAGGTGTCAATATAAAACATTCCAGAGAATTTAGAAACAGAGCTGATCTGAATTAATGCTGCAGTAGCTGCCCACGAAAACATCTGCAGTCTTCTCTCAGGATGCTAGGTTGACATAAGCACAAAACCCACCCACGAGCACTGCAGCAGGGAGCTGCTGATGGGTTTTGTTCTCCTCTTCCAGAGGTGTAGCAGGCACGAGCTCAGGCTTTGATCGAGTGCAAGCGGAGCATCAATGCGCTATGGTAAAAGCAATCTCCTGGGGACACAGGGATACAGGGACTGTCCTTCCTATCAGGGACAGAGACCTTGGAGGTTTCTGCTGCCCTTCAGGAAGGAGGTGATTTGCTTCAGAGCCAAGGATCACAGTTCTGACTCAGGAGGGGTCTGACACAGAAGCCCAGGGACATGTTCAGTACTGGGAGGTAATTATGGATCTTCAGAAAGTGGTACTTAAAGCATGAAGTTAGGTTTCTGAAGTGGTTCACGTTTGAAGCTCCACTCTTTCGCCTTCATACTTACTTTTGTAATGACAAAAATGTGCCAGAGCAACTTCTGTGTAAATACGTTCCCAAATGAATGGCTTCTAGGGAAACAGAAGATGGCAATTCTGTAGTAGCTCCTTGTTATACAATGAAATAGGAGGATTGAACTAGAAAAGTGAACTGCTAAAAAGCATATTTTGAGCAAGTCTATTATATATATATATATATACACACACATATAACAAGTGTATGTTTAGAATTCAGAAATTCTACATATGAATGGATTTATAGCTTTTTGTATTCCATTCCCCTGCATACCAGTTTCTCTGGGGTTAGTTTGTGTCTGGTCCTTACTGAATAGGTGATTGTTCTGGTAGATAATGAACCTGCATTTGGGTAACATCAGCAAATTTTTGTGAGGCCTGAAATCCTGATAACCAGCACAGGAATCTTATATTGAGTGTGTTTTCCAAGTATGCAAAATTTTCTTTAAATAGTTGATATCTTGTGACTTTTAATCTATAAATGAAGCTGTTCATGCAACCCTATCCGTAGGTTTTGGTACCTGGAAGAGCAATTCTGTCCTTAGAAAGTTACTGTCATAGTCACTTTATGAGAGTCTATATTTACTGTTTCCCACCGAATACTCACTACATTTATTTCCTTATCAGCTGAAAGATATTTTCCCAAACTAAAACCTCCGCAAACTCTCCATGAGCTCTTTTTACTTCATGCATCATCACTGATAATAAAGAGAAGAGAAGCCAAATTATACCACTGGCTCTATCGCCATAACATCAGTTGTGGTTAGAACATGCCTCCAGCAACATCTGAAAGCCCACATTGGTTTGCAGTGTGCTTGTTCGGTACATGAGATGGTAAGACTTGACTTGACTGCCAGATCTTTGTGGATTTGAAACTGAAAAACACCTCTGTTTGCCAACTGAGCAAAACACAGAGTGTAATGGATGAGACTTCATAAACCTGCACCCATGAGTTTCTGACAGTTAAACCTCACTCCAAGTTTGGCTTTCATAGCAGATGATACTAAAAGCATGACATGCACTTTGGTCAGGGCTCTTAGAATGTTGAAGGCAAATGGCTTGGAGATTTTTGGAAACACTTTAGTACAGGATTATAACAAAACCTTTCTAGCTCATACTTTCAGCGTGTTGATTCTCATGTCCTCCCTCTTATTTCTCTAAGTTTTCTTCAAAAGCCATTGCATTTTGCTTTTTTAGGTTCTTTTTATACACCAGTCAATCAATTGATAGTTTATTTAATTCAGGAGAATTAATTCAAATTTCAGGTCACATAATAGCAGTGCAGTCAGCCAGAGCTGTGTATTATGACATAAGGGCACTAAGGGCTTTTCTTTTTATGAGTTTCTGCTTCTTTAAAAGATTTGGCAGCATGTTAAACAGAGGGTTTTCACTTTCAGTCCAGTGCAGGCCTTGGATGTTATTCCAGGATTTCCTGTGTGCGCTACATGGCAGGAGATCAAGTCTGTAGATCGCATTCAATTAAACAGATCACCTAAATGAGATCATGAAAATAAGTGTGTGATGTGTATTTGTACAGCAATCACTGTAGCCTACTCAATACCTCTACTTAATGAGCACTACAGATTTCGCTCTTCATTTAGTGGGTAGCTTACAAGAAACCAGGATCGGGATGTATCCCAGGATCCCCCAAAATCTGGAAAGCAAGTACCAACTGAGGAAAGAAAACGATGAATTTGATTTCTGTGGATGGTAGGTTTTGTTTGCCTTTAAAGGTGCAGTCCTTATCATTTACCCTGACATCCTGTGTGCAAACACTGGCAGGGTCAAGCTTAAACAATGGGAAACCTGGTTGTAAAGGCTGCCCATTGCCATGTTTTCCCTTAATGTGAAAAGTGAACAAGTACAAATGGGTGACTTGTAAGTTGCTTGTTAGGGCAATAACTCTTGCTGATAAATGAGCTCTGAGTTGGATGGGGAGGGAAGAAGGGGAAGTTCCCTGATCCCTTTTGTCTCAGTACAATGTGCTGGATTTAACGGAGGCTGGAAAGGCTGAGCACGGAACTGCTGGTGTTTGGAGAAAGAGCAATAGTTTATTTCTAGCAGGGTTGAGCCAAAACGAGATATAGAATTTCTTCTACTTTCTTCCAGAGCATCATTAACAATGTGGACCTGCGAGCTGATTGCCATTGCTATGCAGAGTTTATCATTTTCCACCTGCACAGATGCTTTCTCTTGTGCCGTCCTGCTGGAATCCCACCTTTTGTCTGCCAAGTGGAACCAAGTTAAAATACTTTTCTGCTGACTTGGCAGGATTAAGAAATAAATTAAAGCACCCTGACTGCCTGGAAATCTTGTTTTACCAGCTGCTTGCAAAAATCTACTAATGATTACTTTTTAAGTCCTTTTAGCACTTTGGGTTCAGCAGGTTAAGCCTACTGGACCTAGTGGTATGAGAGTCATGCGTCTCCTGTATCTGAGAGATCAATGTTTTATAGCAGGTTGGCTTAGCAATAAACAGCGAAAAAAGAACCATCACTTTGCACCTAGTTCTATTAAATATGCAGTACTACCTTGCCCATGTATCTAAAGGCTAAGTAGTCTCTCTGGCAGCCATGGGTCACTCCTTGCTGAGCTAGAGCTGTCATGTGAACTCATGTAGATCTGTTCCATTTGTAGAAAATGAAAAGCTCAAGGACCATGAGAACATAAAATGCAATTAGGAAGTCATTTCACCGTCCATGAGAGGTTTCTTCATTATATTTAAACACATCTCTGTACATATTTCACTTAAAATCAACTTAGGGATATGATAGCTTCAAAAGGTGGCAAAGAAAATGAAGCAAATATGCTGAGCAGAGATTCCTGGAAATGTTTTTCTCCATTCTCTTGCCACAGACTCCATTTTGGCTGGATCATCACCTTCCGTGTGTGCAGTGCCTGAAATGAACTGCAGTATCTGGTACGGTGGAAGTAGCTGGTGTTTTGCTCATGGGAATCACAATGAAAACCAAGACAATTTTATTGGAATTTGAAAAACTCGGTGGCCAAATTTATTCTCTGCAGGTTCATGTGAGCTTTTCTCAGTTACAGCAGCCTCAGCACCTTTCTCAAAGCTCAAAGTCTGTCTGGGATGACTCCATGCTCAGATTCTTAGATTCCTGTGTTGGATTAGGACTGAAGAGAGTACAAGGTGTTTGTGTTAGCAAACCTGTTTCATTTCAGAGCAGTTGAGCAGCAATCACAACGTCTTTGCCTTCTGAAATCAATACAACCCTGACAGGATAAACATGATTTCTTTGGACCTCTTAAATATCCAATTTTCAGAACCAGGATCAGTCTGGATAATCTGGGAGACCTACATGACATTTGCCAAAACCAGTCCCTGATGGCTTAGCCTTTCAGGATATGCTAAGCATCCCTTTAGGTTTTAAGATACCCCATGGCTTCCTGAGGCCCACACTAATGATTATCAGTTGAATAGACCCTGTCAGAAGAGATTTTTGGCCCACGAAAACAAGGACTTGCTAGAGAATAGATAACAAAACCCAAAGGTTCATCCAGTCATCTCTGTTTCTGTAGCTTACAGTAAACAAAGGAGCAATGCAGGCTGGCTGCTGGGTATCTCTTTTCTCCCATTTTCTCCATTTTGAATTCCCTATGGAGAACTGGGTTGATAGTCTGGTTGGCCTCCTGCAATCAGGAGGCATTTCTCTAGATCTGATGTGAGATGTCTTAATTTGCTGCCAGGATTAAATGAGGGCCATTCTTGTTGGTAGCTTTCTACCCGTGCAGTGAAGGGCTTGGTTGGAGCACAGGATTACTGGATGCAAATATGCAGGGCATAAAACAGGACACACATCACCGATAAAAATACCAATAATCCTTTCTTTTGTCTTTTCCTTCACATTTTATATGTAGCTATAGCACTGATATAAGTGCATTTCCTATAAACTACTGATTATCACTATAGTTTTCTGTAGCAGCTTTCTGCTGCTGCAGCCCCATACTTCAGTAGTCCATCACACTTCAATAATGATGGTTGCCTGGTAATATTTTCTCTTTATTAATAACAGTGAACTTGGGTTTCTTGCAGATGTCTTGTAAGAAACCCAATAGGGGTGATGTATTAAAAGAAACCCAAACCTTTCACTGTAGATCTTAGCTTAGAAGTTTGCGTCTGCAGAAAAGGGCTTTCTGAATCTGAACTTGGCCCAATGTAAGAAAGAAAGATGATTAAACTATTCAGACCTGAATGTTGTCAGTGTGTGATGATGGAGATTAAAGTTTAGCCCAGTACCTAATTCTCAAGCTTGCCGGAGTTGCCTTACACACTGTTAATAAGTTTCTCTCCTAAAAAATGAAGCAGTACCCTCTGTAATGCAGTATAAAACAGACCAATCCCTGCATTCAGTACGGTGTATGGTCTTCCTCCACATGTGAAGAAAGCTAATAGTGCCATATCCAACTGCATTCAATACTTGGAATTCTGCAAGAAAACTTAAATCCATTTTGCATTTTCACATCATTTCCGAATGTGTTAATCCTGTGAGCTTTTCTCCTGTAAGGAGGTGAAATGAACTCTTTGGGGCTGTGTGTAACTGCACTGCGGGGATTTCCATTGGATTCTTTTTTAAATATGATTAAAATAAATAAAATACAGTGGTGCTGAGACAAATATTTCCTGTAGCAGCAGGATATGCCTTCTTTTTTTAAACCCAAGTCCCAAGCTGGGCTGGAGCCTGTGAAAATCAAAGGCATTTCTTTTAAAGATAGAAGACCACGTAGATTTGGCACGCTGACAGAATCTCACTTATGGAACCCATTCAGTGTCTGAGCCACAAAAACTGCAGAATGAATACCAAGAGCTTCCAGAATGCTCCATTTCTTCCTCTCTTCTCCCTTCTCTGCACCCATTTCCTGCAAGCTGGCTCACGAGGAAAAGGAAAAGATGGGTTTTCTTAAGAGCAAATAATTAGCTGCCCTGCAATTCCATCCCATGCGTTATCCCACTGTCTTTGGCGTACCTACAGTGCCATAATTTCACCTGATTCCATTGGTTTAAATTTGTTCTAGAAAGTGTATTTCCAAAAGAAAAACATCTTTTTTTTTTTTCCTTGCTCATACAGCAGATGTGTTTTCACTCTGTCATTTTTAAACAAATACATTAGGTAACTCAATCTTGTAATTTAAAAGCTGGATTTTTAAAGTCAGTCTGGGATTACGCTGAATGATGGATAAACAAACAGAAAGAAAAGCCTCCAAATGTTTGCACGTTGTTACATTTCTAAGAGGTTTTAGTGAGTGGATCAAAATAACCACAGAAGCTTTCTAAGGGTAAGAAAACGAAAACAAAGACCTGAAGAGCTTTTAGATTCCAGTATATTTTGCTCATTTACTGACTTATTCTTTTAGATTTTGTCTTTATAGGATATATATTCAGGCAGCTTCAAATCACTTGCCTCTTTTCAGCTGAGAGCTTTGGGAGCTCTGCAAATACCATCAGGCTTCAGCTCCACAAGCTTTTGAAGCCAGAATAAAGCAGAATGACACCCTTCCTCCATCATTCCCCCTGTGAGGCTTCCTTCCCATTGCTGGGAGCTGGCAATATGGTTTCTTTTCAGGGCAGGACAAACCCTGTCTGTGGGATGATGGTGGGAGCCTCTCCCCTGTGTTACTGCTGCTTTGTCCTAGGTGTTAAGTGGAAGCATGTATGGCCATACACAGGCACAAACCTCCCACCATCTGATTTTACTTGCAGTGCATAAACCTGAAGGATGACAGTTATCAGACTGGTCCAACTTACACTTAAGAAGCTTTTCTTAAACTTAGCAAGTGTCAATTGTTCGGCACAGTCATCTTATTCCTGTCCCAGTGCCTGGTGGATAATGCTAGATGGCTGACCAGACTAATCAGATACAAACGCTTCCAAAGGGAGTGAGTAACAAGAATCTGTGTGGATTGCAATTGTGAAGTTGCCCATCGACAGAAAAGGTTTCTTTTCAGTTGTGCAGCTTTTCATCTGTAGCACTTGATTCCAAAGCTGTACAGCATGCGGTGGTACACAGGAGGAATGGGTGATGCTGTCCAGAGCTGCTGTGCAAAAGCGCTTGTGGTCCTCATGTGTCCCTGACTGCAGAATGATACCGGCTTGGCTATTGTTATGGAGGGTGTATGTAGAAAATTGAGCCTATAAACAGGTAGTTTGGAGAATACTGGGACCAAAGAGCCCTGATTTCCTGTAAATTCTCATGTGAAGTTTTATAGACCTTTGTCCTTTAGTTTTTCAGGTGGTTGGAGCATGGATTTGGGCTCTCTTCCATGCGGATTCTCTGGCGTCTAACAACATTTGAGCTCACGTTACTCTTTTTCCCTTACCGGTGGCATTAACAGAGTTTCTCTCCTCTGCCTGCGCTTTCAAAAGTGTGGCTGGAATCTGAGACTCAGAAACCTCCACAAATGTGGTTGAAACCATGCTCGCTAACACAAGGTTTGAATTTGTCCACCAACGTGGAGCAGCTTTAACTGGGCGAGGGAGCTGTAATTCCACTGACTCCAGTGTGGTTGCTGCAGTGGCCAGGAGGCTCAATTGTACATATGTGAAATAGCTCAGGATTTTAGGAGATGTTCCTTCCAAATTGCAGTAATAAGCAAAAACACTGAGCTTATTTCACGGGGGTGAAATCCCATAAGGTTTTGTTACAAAACACAAATATCAGATAGATAAGTAAATAAATAGAAGGTGCCTCTGAAGCTTGTAGTGGTAGGAATGGCATCAGATTGGGAATCTGGAGGCTTTGGTAGTCCTGGCTTCAACCCAGCTGACCAGGGGAGCTGACAGGAGTAAGGTTGGCCACAGCTCTGAAGAGTCTGCATTTTTCAGCAGAGAAGTGTGCATGAAAAGAAAGAAGTTGCTGGGTTCTAATGCACACAGTGCATTTATAAGCAACATCAGACCCCAAACTGTGCCAGACCCTGCTGGCATCTCACATGTAAACTTAGCAAATGGGGGGGGAAAGAAAAGGATGATAACAGAACACTAATATTAACTTTGTAGGAGATCTGTTGCACATTGATCTCATTAAGTAAATGATTTACTGGAATTTCCTCTTGCTTTGCAGCTTGCTTGAGAATGTATTCAGTCTCAGCTATCGAAAGCCTGGATAATTTCATCATGTTCTCAGAGCCATTTAACTCTATTGCTTTTCCTGGCCACCTCCATTCAGTGCTTGCTGTTCACTTGTGTTTCCAAGAAGTAGATTCCTAAGACACCAGGGATATATTCAACAGGCAACAGCGAGGTTTCATCTGCCCCTGCTTAAAGCTGGCTAATCATTGGGAATTTGGTCTGAGGTTGTAAAGGACAGTGCTGGCTTTCTGTTCTCCTCATAAGATTTGGCTTTATATATCCCAAGGGCTAAAGCCAAGATATGTAAGGAGAAGTAGCAGAAACTGTGTAACTGTGGATAAATCAGACTTGATTAAGTTTGGTTATCTTAATTCCTGTCTTCAACTGCTTGGACACAAGGAATAAAGATCTGTTACCACTTGCCTTGCAATTTGGAGCTGCTGGCAATGAAATGAAGTGCAAAAGAAGGATGAAAAATTTCATCTGACTTAGCATGAAAAGTAATTAAGAAAGTAATTTAATTATGGATTTGAGACTCTGCTGCTCGATACCTCACATTCTCATGTCTAATTTCCATCAATATATAAATGGGCAGTTAACATTGTTGAAAATCTAATAAGGATTGCAGGTCTGTGGGGAGGGACATGCACATGGGGTGCATATGTGATTTCAGTACTGTGATTTCAGTGCAGCTCTTTAATTGCTGAGATTCTGACATGATATAATGAAGTCACAATCAAGATACATTAGAGTCACTTTGGCTATCTAAGCATGAAGCCATGGGATGCCAAGAATTGAACAGATTAGCTGATATCTACAAACTTCACATCAGTTATGCATGTTATTGGATTAGAAATAGAAACAGACCTGATTACTGGTTTGAGAAACAATAATGATTTCTAAAACAGATGATGAAATTACTTTAGTATCTGCCTGCTTATCTTGTTTATGACACTGGGTAAAATTAGTTGCTGATAGTCGAGGGAGGCCACTAATCCCGTGTTTGTGCAGATTGCTCTGTCTGCTTTTGCTAGTTAAAAAATAAGAGTATTATGTGAAATGACATTTTTATCACCAAAAGGAGATTTTTATGACTTGCAAATATTGTCTGTTGGACAGAGAGCACATCTTTACTGACAAATCTATTTAAACAGTAAAAACACCTAATTAGGTTTTATAGTACCCGTATTTGCCTAGTAGAGAGAACTGATTATGGGGAGATCAATAGGCAGGATCATTCACTGCAGCAACACAGACGCGGTTGGGTAGTTGGGAGTTTGGAATGAGCCAGGAATGTACCTTAAAGCCAACTCCCTCGGTGCTGTCTCACATCCAGCACAGACTGAAGACCTGTCTATGTATTAGCTACCCCATTATTCATCGCACACCAACAACTCGGAGGTAAACCCAGTATCTGAAATGACCAGTGTGCAGGGCAACTAGTTACGGCTGGAGCCGCGGTGAGGCTGCTATAACAGCGGCAAATGGACTACTCACATAAGTGGAGAGGAATAAAGGAGCACACTGCTGCTGTGGGCCCCTGAGAGCTGAGACTTGCTCATACCTGGGTGCTCTCCAGCATAACTGGAGGCACTGGTCAGAAGATAGAGGTGAGGAGAGAATGTGATTGAGGCTACACTGGCGTGTTGGGCAGAGGCATCCTTTGAGAGGGGACATCCCTTCATCCCTGCCCTCCCTGTGCTTTGGGCTTCAAGAGCACTGCAGAGCCCAGGTCTCTGTGCTGGAAGAGCATGAGGTCTTTTCCTCTGCCCCATTTAGCACCTTTATAAACCAGGCAGAATTTCACCCCAAATGTGTTGTTTCCAGCAATTAAAAGTTGGGGTATGCATGCTTCAGAGTGAAAGGGTAGTTTTTTGCAGCCTTTACTGTTAATACATCAACTGGCTTAACCGTGGGCTGCGTAGCTCCCAGATGCACGCTGCCTTCCCTACCCCTCCAGCCTGAAACATTAAAGAGCTCCACTTATGACTTCTTATCAGTGCAGCATGAAGACAGGAAGAAAATCACTTTTAAGAAACAGCATGCCTTTTAAAACAACCAGCTCAGACTTCTGGTTCAGATTAAGCACAATGAAGCTTGGGTTGCGCCCATACTATATCCTTTGGGGAAGAAAACACCACGGAGGCGTTGTTCATAAGAATGGATTAGGCTTGCAAAGATCAGTAACAAGTATGATCTGGAACCTCAATTCAGATTCTTTGTTTTTGAAACATAGGGTTCAGTGGGGCAAATTTATGCCAGATGGAACAACCATGGCCAGCAAAACTAATTATTTCTATTTAAAAATTCCATTGCTAACACAAATGCTGCCTGGAATGGTGTGGGTTCATATTTTCAGCATATGCAAGGGTTCTGCAGCTGCTGACATCTCTGGAAGCTGTTTGACCAGTCAAGCCAGGAGTTCTCTGTGGAAACAAACGCCCTGTGATTCTTTTATTAAGCGTATCGTGTTTTCCTCTGTGCATGGTAAATGCAGTCAGGAGCCATGAATGCGGGAGAGCACCCATTGGTGAGTCCATCATCAACTCTTTAAGCTATGTGTAGCGTACAGAAGAGCATTCTTCCCATAAAAATGTAAATTACAGTGGAGATGAAGTATTCCCTTTCTCCATAAACCTTTTCAAATGCTCCAGTTAGTTGTGCTTGTCAGCACGTGCACATGTGAGCTCATGCTTATGCGAGTACAAATTTGGGGGGGAGGAAGAAGAACTGCAGAGTTTTATACTCTGTCCATTAACTGCGGCCCCCATTCCCATGCCAGGTGACAATACGGTGGATAATAAAATCCCATCTCCCCTCTCTCCCCTATTTACAGCAAAGCTGTTCTCGAGTACGAAAGACTTCTTCTTGACTTTGGACCATGCTGTCATCTGCATGTCAATGCACAGTTAAAGAATTCCACTTAACCTGTATTAATATGACTTTTCCAGTCTGACTGAAATTGCATTTGGAATCTGGATGCTTTATGTTTCAGTTACAGAGTGGTTAAACTGGCTGAACTGTACTGATGGAGGGCAGGACACATGAGCTGAAGTTAGCAGGCTCACAGATTTAGGCCCAGGGACCCATCCTAGTGCAACAATTTAGGCTTGGTTAAGGACACTTGAACTTGTTATGGTCGGTTGAAAGCCAGGTTTTCTTAAAGTGTTTTCTCAGCTGTATTTTGCACTGAGGTAGAGCTCCAAAACCATCAGGAACAGGAATTTGTGTGGTTTGCACTTACACACTCATTATCGGGGGTGCATGAGAGTTATGAAGAACATCAGAACTCAAGGCCTGGGGTTTGTTTTTAAAGAAATCCTCAATAAAATCCATTGTTCTATGATGCTGTAGCACAGGGGAAAAAAGAAGCTGAGAACCACCAGTGGGCAGCTGTGTAAGCCCTTTTCTTTAGAGTGCCTCCCATAATGTTTCATGAGTGAGGACTTCTGTTTAGCCTTATAGATGGACACCACCAATGAAAGAGATGCTATGTGCATGACCAGTGTGGAAATATGAAAACCTGATTCCAGCTTCGTTGTCACTTATCCCAAATACATGTGGTCAGTCATTTGAAGTGTTCTTATCTCATTTAAGGGCCATTTACTCTTAAATCAACAAAATCATGTCACAATATTAAGAGATCCTTTGCTGACCTGCCAACAAAATGATTAATGCCCTATGAATTCTAACTGAGACCATGAATGTAAAATACACCGTTAACTGCCATTTAATTTAATTTAAAATCTTGCCAGACTGCAGTTCAAAGTGAAACAGGGCAAGTTCAGGTTAGATCTAAGGCAGAAGCTCTTCCCTGTGAGGGTGCTGAGGCGCTGGC
>JBCJKH010013459.1:31116-47083 GCA_039877255.1 Loriculus beryllinus | reverse complement strand
CAAAGTATTATGGGATAAAGCCCCTGGGAACTTTGAATTCTCATGCCAATAACACCCTTAAGTGTCAGGTGTACAACTTCTGGTAAGAAATGTCAATCCTAAGCCTCCAACAGACATGAGCAGTCCAAGGCATGATGCTGACACATCATGGCTAATTGAGATTTGGAACAGGAAAGGATATTGGGAAACCAGCAGCACAGCTTGAACAAATCACACTTTCCTCCAGACAGGAGCCCAGGTCCCCAGAGCTGACCGTTTCTGTCATATTCTGGGAGGACAGTCAGATATAAAATTTTAAGTACAAATTTTTCTTTTCCTGCACCTTAACATATGATTTTTAGTAAACAATAAATTCTATACTGATAACTTCTTGAAAATTCAGAGATGAGCCCTCTGAGTTCAAATGGATGACCCCAGAAGACTGAACAACTACTTAGGAGGTCAGTATTGTTTGCAGCAATAGGAGTGATGAAGAATTGGAGTGACATTCTTGTTTACATGTGTTCTGAGTAGGACAGCTCACTACACTGCATCAAACGAAACATATCTGTGTTGCTGTGGTGTCCCAGGCACAGGCGTCTGCTGCATTTATTGACCCCAACCACGAAGGAATTGAACAGTCTTTGGAATCAGTTTGGGCATTTGGGTTCAAGGTAAAAGTTGAAGGAAAGCCAAACATAACACGTTTTTGTCACAGCCCCATCTTAGCATCTTACAGCCTGGTACCATGTTCCCTGCAAAGGAGATACCATCCAATAGTCCAAAGAAGGTCTACAATTTCATCATAAGATGACCACTTTGTCAGCAAAAAGGGCTCCTTCAAGAAAGCTGCACAACACTAGGAGACTCTATTATCCAATCTGGATGCCTGTGAGAAGCAGTATTTCCTCACCACAGCACATTACACTTATTACTCAACACTAATTTATCATTAATTTACTACTTGTTTAACACCTAAATATATTTTATAAATATAAAATATCTTTATTGTATCTAAAAATTACTCCAAACTGTTGCAGAATAGAAATGCAAGTGAAGCCAGACCCGTCCAATCTTCTCTCCAAAAGTCACAGTGATGAGATACCTCTTAAGCAGAGCCTTTGCTTGCCTGTGGCTGGCCACTGGCTGCATTCCCTTTGGTCAGCCTTCTGTGTTTCAGGCCACATCTGCTCTGGGATGCTTGGAGAATTAAGCAACACTGTATGAAGTCAGCTTTCTCTGGAATGGAAGCCTTCAAGAGTTAAACATGATTTATGCACACTGGCATCATATCTGGAACAGCTTTTCATTAGTTTTTCCAGGTGTCAGGAGCAGAGCTAATAGAGTCGGCTTTTCCTGTGTACACCTGAGTGTGAGCTGAGTGGAACGCTGAACCACCTACACCCCACCATGTTGCCAGTTTGCACAGCTCCTGCTGTGTATGTGCTGCATCCAAGGACACAGGGCATCATACACCCCACCCGGGGGGATACAGCAAGGTGGCATTAGTGCAGCCACTGGAGACTCCCCACACACAGGTCTTCCTGCAGCACAGGAGGAGCACCAGTCCTGGGCCCTGTTACCTTTTCTTTGCTGAGCTTTTATCTTTATTTTTGTGCAATAAAATCATGTTAATTTAACTGTGAATGAATAGAAAGGCCTTAAGTCAATATTTACATTTGGAAAAAAATTGTTAGAACAGCTTAAGAATTGATTCTGCTTTATTAAGGCACCTGTTCACCCAGGGAACATTTTAGCAGCAATCAATATGTAACTAAATCTTTATTGATGTTTTACAATTGTTTTGTTTCCCAGCAATTATTGTGATAGAATCAACTTCTCTTGACTGTTCCTCCTTCCCAGCTTTGCTATACTGATCTCCTGAGAGCCTACTGGCAACTTATCTTACATCTCTCATGTTGTTGTTAGTAAAATAGGACCACAGTGACACTGAAACAGCTCTAATCCTAACCCACAGTGCTAAGCACAGGCTGCCAAGATAAACCAACCTCTGACCTGAATAACCTGACAACAAGAACTCTGAGATAAGCGCAAAAGTTTCAGTGAAATAAGTAGACAACTCTGAACTAAAATACTTTGAAGAGCTGAGATTTCAGTAGATTTTTCTAGTTAGATTTTAAGTCCCTCAAGGCTGGGATTACTTCTCACACATTGCCTGTCCAACCAGGAGAAACACAAATATCATGGGTACAACTGTATAAATCATTTACACTTCCTGGGTAGGCAGTTACATGTTCCCATTTGGCCTTTCTGAAGCAATACCCCAAACACAGAGGGAATGGCTCAGTCGTACTAAAACAGGAGTCCATTTCTGCAGAGCATTTTAGCTGTACCAGAGCTAAGGGGCTGCAGGGTGACAGCCCCTAAGCAGGAGTCACGAAGGCAATGGCTGTCAGCAAATGCATCCCTCCATTGCAGACTTTAAAACGGCTGCGAGGGAAAGCATGCGTTACTTGAAGGGGAGTAAACCTCACACACCCCTCCTCAGGCCGGTTCTGCACCTCTCCCGGAGGATCCCCGCTCTGTGACCGAGGAGATCGGGCACTGCTAGGGGAGGCGAGGGGTGACCGCGTGCTCCCTCACCCGGCCGCTCCAGCGGATGGGTGCCGATGTCCCCGCTCGCCTGCCGTGAGCCCCCGCCGCGGCGCAGCAGAGAGGTCTGCACGCAGCCCGTCCACCACAAGGTGGCGGTATAAGCACAGGCTTCCCCGCAGCAGGCCTCCTGTCCGCGGTGCTGAGCGCCTCCCGCTAGAGATCAACGCCTGAGCCTGCTCTTAATTAAAAACAGGAGAAGGCGGGTCATCAGTGACTATGGGAACAAGCGGCCCTCCGGAAAATCAAGTGGGCCCTCTGGCCAGCAGAAGGGACGTGTAGATTCTCTGTCCTTTGATGTCTGGAGCTGCCCCACATCCCCCCAAAAAATGGGTGAAGAACCACCCCTTGGTGCTCAGTCTTGAGACACATCTATCTTCAGTTCATCCTCAGCCAGGTGAGAAACTGGGATATCACTGAAAACACAAGCACTTAAAGAGCTAGAGATTGAAACCTTCTCCTCTTCATGTTTATCTGAGGAATGCAGATACCCTGACCTCAGGACTGGGTCCTGGAATCCCCAAGACTTTTTGAACCCTCCACTTGCCCTGCACTGGTTCCTGCTCATTTCAGCAGTAAAAGGGAGGAACCATCCCCACTGCCAGAAGATTAATTCACTTGATCAGAAAGGCCATTTTTCTGACCACAGTGGCTTTTGGTAAATATGCATTTACATGAGTTGCTTTAAATGTGGAGAGTCACTGTCAAGGCAGACCTGAGCTTCTCAAAGCACTTCAACCTGTTCCCTCTGTAGCACTGGGCAAGTCTGGGGCCTCAATCAGCTAGTGGCAGGTGCAGTCATGGAGGTGGGAGGAACAACCAAGCGAGTCCAATGACTTCTGTGAAGTTACTGTGAAACCATGAGCAGAAACAGGTCTGCTTCCAAGAGCAGGATATCCTATATTCACCAAAACCAAATTATCTGCCCCAGTTTTGATTCTCCTATGGTCTGACATTGATGTCACACCCTGAACTTGTCAGTCTTGCCCTACAGACATTCACACAAAGAAAGAGGAAATCAGTCACATAGCTTTTAGCTTTCACATGCTTATGGTCAGTTTGCCTCTGCCATTCCCAGCTCCTGGGAAGCCCCCACTCAAGTTATGCAGATAAGGCTGCTAAAACAGCCCCTGAGGACTGACTTCTCTACTCTGACCCATGTCCTAAAGCCTCATTAATATCTGGCATTCCTTCCAGACCCACTCTGCTAGCATCAAATGATCACTGCTCTACCAGCTTGTCCTAGTGAAGTTATCAAGGCTACAGGACAGCCCAAGCTTTGTAGAGCTGTTAAGACCTGCGGAATACCTACAGAGGTTTTAAAAAAGCCTTTAATTTTACATCCAAATACCAGCCTTTAAAGTATGCTAAAAGAGAAGGGAAATCGCATAGAAAAAAACGGAAGCAAAAAAGAAACATTCCCACTTGGGTTTGAAAAACTGTTGGGGTAACGAATAGCATTTAGTGTGTAATGAGCACCCACATCCTCCAGAGCCCTATGGAAATCTTGACCATTTATTTGATCTTCTTTTTCTCCCCAGTTGGATGAATGGAAAAATTTTCTACAATGTACATTTTCAGATCCTTGTTCGCTGTTAATTTTCTCTTTGTATCCATTTCAGCATCTTCCTCCTAGATGCTGTCAGTCAGTGCCACAGAGATTCAGCAAGGCTGTCTTGTAATCGCCACTGGTGTCATCCTGACAGGAGAAAAAAAATGAAGAAAGGTGAGCGTGGAAGTTCCTCTGCATGCTGCGAGTGCTGACTTTGTCAGTCCATGGAATATGCCCACACAGGAAAAGGACTTTGGAAAGAGCAAGCCAGACTTCAGCAGTGTTTCTGCCAACTGACACACTATCAAAAGCAAATGGAGAAATGAGGCTTGTAGCTGCCACCTGAAATAACATATATCAAGTCCAATTCATTTCTTTGGAATCCAGGTGTGCAATTTATCAGAACTACATCCTACAGAGCGGCACAGACAAAAGTCAGCATGAACAAGAGCAACCAACCCTGCTGTGTTCAGATGTCATGTTCCCAAGTATTGGCGTAGCATTTCTACCCTACAGGAAGGGGAAGGTCGATATCGCTAGCCCTGACACATGGCATCTTATAAAAAGCCACAATTGTGGTCATTTTGGTCTAGAGAAGTACTACAGAGAATATCACAAGGTAAAAAATTGCTCCCTTTGACCGTTTTGAGATGACAGGTGTAAAGCCCATTTTACTTCTCAGAAGGAATGAATATTCCATGCAGACCCTTGAAGACTGATCATTAATCAACATGACAGACACTGACAGTGTCAATTAGAAGAAAGGGCCTTGATTATAGAACCAGACTTCCCATGGGGACTGCTAAGGATAGGGTTCCTGTGCCATTTGCACTGAGGGAGAGGCATGTCCCACAGTCCTTAGGACAAATGGTAAACCCCAGCATTTCAGCCCTAACAGAGAAGGGACATTCACTCAGAGCTGAGACTCTAACCTCAAGAGCTACAATAAGCTTTGACAAGGTTCAGTTTCTAGACCTATCTCACCACAGTATAGACCAGCCTTTGTCTAGGATAAG
Source organism: Loriculus beryllinus (assembly GCA_039877255.1). Taxonomy (NCBI): domain Eukaryota; kingdom Metazoa; phylum Chordata; class Aves; order Psittaciformes; family Psittacidae; genus Loriculus; species Loriculus beryllinus. The sequence continues at coordinate 41,923 of JBCJKH010013459.1, read as the reverse complement.
TCAGCTGAAGCATAAGTCAAACCAACCAACCAACAACAAAAAGAAAACAAAACAAAAAAAGAAAAACAGCAGTGTTTTATTTATACGGGACTGTCTCGAGGTAGTTAAGGACAGCACAGAGAGAGGACAAAATGGCACAGCAGTGTTGGAAAGGTGTAACAGGGAGAATTAAATTAATCTAGATTCATCTAGAAAATCACGAAGTGCATGGATACAGAGTAGAATCCATGGAAAATCCTGGAGCATCTCTCCTCAGGTTTGGCTTTGCTCAAGTCACTTCCAGAGCATACAATCCGACTCACCTTTCAGATATGTATGTCTCTCAAGGAAAAGATTGTTAATAAGCCTGATGAAGGAGAGCTTAGCAGAAAATGATATTTTTACTAAAAACAACCATGGAAGCATCCCACAGTTCTGGACAGGTTAGGAATGTGTATGATGGTTAAGAACCACCGTATCAAGATGCTGCTTACCATAATCATACTGGAGAGAGGCTTTCCTGCAATATGCTTGAATTCAGCCTTTATAAGATTTAAATCAACTTCACTTCGAGAAACGATCACCCTTGTAAGAGTCCCATCATTGGTGCCAGCCCCCTGTAATAACAGATATATCAGCCTGTGTTGTCAGTGGATGTTCAAGGGATAAGCTGTTGCAAACTGATCCAAGACAGAAGGAGTCATGTTTCTAATACTGGTTGGCACATGTTCTGCAGCATATCTGCTGCTCTTTCTGGAAGGCCAGTCTCTGGGGATCATTGTCAGTACCACAAGACCATCATGGTAGTGTGCTATGAGTTTTTATACACATCAAATGCAAAACCAAACATGTTATAGAGTTGGATGTCAGCATTCAATACATACTGTACTTCTGCAGCACCACCCATGCGACACTTGGCTTCAACCAGTATTGATTAATCACTCACAGGAAAATTAAGATCATGTTGATAACAAATATCAATCATCTCAGCTTTCCACAAGTCTGGGAGAGCTGTTGTCTATTACATATCACTTAAGAGTTACAGGGCCACAATCTGCAGATGCTTTATGTGTCCCTGTTTGGGACTCTTGCATTTTATACTGCCACTGAGAGAACTGTTTCCTAGAAAGACAATATTGTGGTCCAGTATATTATACTAACATTATGGACAAAAAATCCACCATGAACAACCTCCTAGAAAAGCCTCTTCCAGAAGTTTTGTCCACGTTTCAAAAAGTGGGACTGGGGTCCTTGCAGACTCCTAAGCCAGAGAAGCTGGACTCCCTTGGTATATCACTTTTAAGAGGTATTTTTCTGTCTAAGGTAGCTGAAGATATCCTGCTATTACTTGCAACAATAGCACTAAACTTGCTGGATTTCACCAAAACCTTGCCTCTTCTAACTTGACTTGGAAGCCAGGTTACAAGTTCAGTCCAGTATGAAAACATGTATGTTACACTGAAGAGTCTTACCTTTAAAGCATTGTACAGCCTCTCTGCAAAGTAGCAATGGACACTCCTGGTGCATTTCACTAGGCATACAAAAAGGCTCAGTAAGAATCGACTGCAATTCCAGTTCAGAGCAGCAGGTAACATGATTTTTCCAATAATTCAATGTACCTCTTGGATCTGAGTTTATCTTACTTAAGAAGAACCCTTTAATTACTACCAGATACCCTTATAAAGCAAATCCCATAACAGTTACCTGATGCAGGAGAAAATGTAGCAGACTCAGACAAAAGAAAGGGAAACATAATCATTCTTATCCATAGCCAGCATGGCATCCTCAAGTGAACCACAAGTTTCACTCTTGATAGAATCTTACCAATAGCCAGCATGGCATCCTCAAGTGAGCCACAAGTTTCACTCTTGATAGAATCTTCTATGCTCTTACCAGCCAGTTTCTGGTATTCTTCAAACACTGTTGGAAACAAAGAACTTCAGTTTTTACTAAGCAACTGCTCAAGATTTTTGTGCCCAATATTTACAGGTATTGTCCGTGCACTGACAAGAAAACATAGATCTCACTGAAGGAATGGCCATATTTTCACAAAATTCAGGAGGCTTTAGTCAAGCCCAGAAATCAGCTATGAAAAAAAGATGGCAACATTCACAGAAATGCAACCCATCCACAGGTCTTAATTCCATGCCTTAATTTGAACATGCGAGTTCAGTCACTTCATGCTAATTTGGAAATCTGCCCCTTCATCACTGTATTTCACCACAGGAATGGAGCAGACAACAGAAGGTTAGGCACATCTCTACCATGTGGCCTTGTGTTTGTTGATGCCACTAGCTTCAGGAACCAAAACAGAATCAAAGTAAGTCTAGGACTATGCTGCTCATGGCCCTTGGACTTTGAAATGATGACAACAGTTTGAGAAAACTTACTATTTCAATCAGAAGGAAAAAACAAAATTCTCAGAAAATATGAGCAAAACACAGTTGCAGATTCCAAGGTATTTGAACTCCCACATTAACAAAAGCTCAGCAGCAGAGCTGTTGTTCACCTTATACACTCTAGATACTCCAGGGTTCAGATCTCAGTTTTGATTCCTAGCTTTCAGACTAACAAAGAAGGAAAATTACTATGTAATGCAGTGGGCATCTTAATGAAGTTTGCTTGGCATTCAAGATCAGATACCTAAACACTAACACTAATTTAACTTTGGGGAAAGGTAATAGCACATAACAGATAGATGGATACAATGCCCTCAGACCTAATTTCTATATTAATATACATATATCTAAATATATATATACACACACAGATATATATATATATATCTGCAACAATTACACTTCAAGTCTCAAGTTTTAAAGACGAACAGTTATTGGTTGCCCTAGCACAAAGGAAATTACTTGCTTGGTGATATGGCAGGTTCCAAAGACTGGTTGCATCCTGACAACTAGTTGAAACTCAGTTCTTAAAGACCGGCAAAGCTGAAGACAAAGCTGAAGTGAAGAGATCACTTTTTTTGGTTTTTGTTTTCAAATTTAATCTCCCAGCAGCACTTAGAAACACAAGGGGGTACCTGGACTCAGGGCCTAGAAAGCAGCCTCAGAAGACCTCAGCTTGAAAAACCTCAGACATAATTTATTTGTCACTGGCTAAATTTATCACTTTATGCCCACATAAAGTAACACATATGGATTTACACAGTACATGTCTAACAGCTTAGATTCAACCAGTATAACAAAATCTATCAGTTTTGGACTGCCTCAAAATTCTCGAGATGACAAGCCCAGGTCTCTGTTGCACTGGGCAGTGGGGAGCTGAAGGCTCCCTTACCTGGATCTGGGTTAGCATGTTTACTTCCAGCAGCCTCTGATGCTCTCAGAAGAACCTGAAGCAGAAGTGCAGTGTGCACCCCAGGATTCTCCATCACTGCATAAACAGCTATGTTTCCAGTGGTTTTTTTTGCCCCAGATGAACCCGTAACCAAGAGGTCATGGGTTTGTCCACTGCATGCTCCTACCTGGTTAGAAAGGGACTATGTCTCTCCTTGGGTTTATGAAAAAAGCTATACCATCCAGCCACCACCATTGTACAAAGACTCTTAAGTAAGCCACTTGATCTTCAGCAGCTGTAAGCCTTTGTAAGCTTTCCTGAAAGCTGCTGGCAGCTTTTGGTCGCTGAGTGACCAAGAATAAGGAGACAGAATCAGGTGCTCACCTCTGATGACCCATCTCTCCCACCTATAGCCCTGACTCTTTGGCTGATGATATATCATTTCAGAGGCAAGTGATCCATACCTTTCAGCAAGTGTATGGCACTCCTCTTGCACAAGATGGTGATAAACTGTATCTCATCGGTGCCCCGTATCTTCTCTCCAGCAGCATAGAGAGCCTGTAATTTAACACACAATTTTTAGAGAGATGTTCTCTGTGTGTAGCTGGTAAAGGAACAGAGTTTGGTTTAAGTTAAAGTTAGGGTGATTTTAAGTAACCTAAAACACTGTGCAAACTAGACTCTCATAGAATTATTGATTATGAAACCCCTTGACTGTCTTCTAGTCAAACTGGAGCAACCAGTATCTTCAACCTTTCCATTCCTCCTCCAGCAGCTGAAGCAGCCAACAATACTCTTAGGTTTTCTTCTCTGTTCTTTGCTGTTCCACTCCACCATATATATACTTTCGCATATTTAAAGTAGCTGAGCCCAAGGCCAGCTTTCATCACTCTTTTTTGGAACAGCAAGGCTCAGCAATGCAGGCAAAATTGAAGAACCCAGGTTGCTTCTGCTTGAAAACCACCCCTTCCCAAGCTATTGTGGCTCCAGCCCTCTGCTGATCAGGACTCTGCTGCCTACTGAAGCACTTTGAAGTTCAAGACAGATGGGATGCAAGCATATCATAGATCACAAGCATTTGATCGTACCTCTGCATCTTGGAGAGCCAGTGCTGGGTCCACATAGAAAGTGGCATTGTCCCTCTCACCCTATGAGAAGAAAGAGAAAGGTAACCATTTTATTTCATGAAGTGTCTCCCATGTATAAGTATCACAGCCTACATTCTAGGCAAAGGTCAATTATCCTGATGAGCTATGTATTTCTGCAGAATACTCAAGTAGCATGTTTCAGACAGCACAAGTACTAACTCCTTCACTGAAAGGCGCTGAAATCAGTTTTATGAAGCAGAGACAAAAAACTGCTAAGTTATTCTGCTGCTAGGCAGGAAAATTTGGAAAATGTGGGAAGATAAATGCATCCAAATGCACTCAGCATTGAGAACACAGCTCTTGGAAGGTGGTGAATTAGAGCTGAGGGCCACTGTTTTCTAAGGCCCTTGTAGAGTGCAATAGCTTTATGTGTACGTAAAAGTGAGATGTCTCCCTGTGGCAGAGCTATGTTCCCAGCTGCTAAGGGAGGAAGGAATCCCTGTTCAGTCACACTGAAGTTGAAACACAGATCCAGTCCAAGTCACACATTTGTCTCTGCAGGTTATCTGGTGGTCATGACTGTACTGCCTCTTCTACTGCAGGTCTTCTCAAGAGAAAAAAAAAAAAAGAAGAGAAAAATGTGAATAACTTCATACTGTCATTTCTCTTCTCTAGCATTACCTGAAGAAGGCAAACCAGAATCTGTTCCAAGTAGCCACTTGTTTCTGATTTTATGTCTTTTTCCAGATCAGAACCATATTCTACCCAAGGAAAAGAGCACAAGGGAAGGATTTGTTATTTGGGTCACATAATTGGGATATTGTCAGTCACTCAAAACATACAATACCTGACGCTAGTCAAGAAGGTTTCTAGGGAAAAAGGACAGGACTGAGATCAACTCACACCCTCAGTGATACCCAGGTGAGCATCTGCAGCTGAGTCAATAGCTCCACTGATATCCAAGGCGTAAACACAGATTTAACATTACAGATAAAGAAGAAATGTAAAATATTTACAAATACATATGTGATACATTCTAGATGGAAGTTTATTTGAAGGGGAGAAGCAGCCAAGTGTATAGCTACAATTTTGTTTGCATTCTGACAGTAGCATATGGCCAAGTTGAACCAAACCTGTGATTTGCTGACCTTTTCCTGCAGCTGAGTGTAAATCTGGAAAGGGATTCTCAAATTCTGTCAGCATTAGCCATGGTCTGTTTTGCCAGGCTGAAAGCAGAGTTGGGCTGCACCTTCTTGCTTTTGAAAACACCATCTACCTGCTGACAGTGCTAGTTGGTAACACCATTTCTGCTGTGCAATTAGTCAGTCATACATTGCTCTGACCACACAGATCAGGCCCGGGCACTTTACCTTCTTTGTATGCCTTGATTATCTCTCTGATCTGTGCTTTTGTTCTGGATGCCAGGATCTCTATGATAACATCTTCACTTGTTCCCACACCCTTTAACAGAAAACATATGGGAGAAATAAAAGTGGAGAAAGGCATCTAGTCATGGAGTGAAATTTATTGCTAAAGAAGTATGGTCAAGTGAGGAGTCAGAGCACATAGCCTAATGCAGCAGTGTTAGGCTGCGTGATGAGCTGTGAGAAACCATCATGATGAAAGCTGGAGACAAAAAGCACATTTGGTCTGAACACGGTTTCTTCTGCTGATGTGCCTAACTCACGAAGGATGATTTTATCTAACCTTTCACAAGGCCTTTCTGCAATGCATTTCTGGATTCGGATCTTTGATAACAGTGTTAGAAGGATGCAGGGAGACAACCAATACTTGTCTAGTTAGTCCATCTTTCTACCACTTTAATAAACCTCTCTGCATCTGAAACTTGAACTGTATTGACAGGTAGGATCTCAGCCAAACCCAGCCTTGCCCTCACACCACCACTCCTTGATTTCTTAAGGGTTTCATGGCTCAGTTGGGACATCAGAGCAGTTGCGTTGTGACACTGAGCTCTGTTCAGAAGAAGCACAGCAGAGAGCAGCAAAGAAATGTTTAAATAAAGAAACAATCCGTGGAAGTTCATTTCTTGCCAAAACCGAGTTTAGTTTGCTTTTGCCTTCCCCAGGCTCTATGAGAAATGTTTGTACAGAAACTCATTCAGCCCAGATATTAAAGCAGAATTTCCCCCGAGGATATGCATTGACAGTACAATTAACTATTTCTCAAAGGCTACTGCTAATAACAAACTTAGTCATGTAGCAGTCCAGTTATTGCACTGCTTCTGTACTACTACAAAAATATCAACATGCAATTCACTTACCTTCATGGCATCATAGAGTTCCTTGGCGTCATACTTGAATGGGGAGTACATGAGAGCTACAATGAGCCTTTCAAAGTTGCCACTCAGTTCAGACTTCAGGCTATCAATCAGATCCTGTTAAATATGCATCACACAGTTAAATAAAAAGCCTCATGGGATCTTTTTACCACCCAATGCTCTTTCCACCCCCATGGCTTACAGTAATGAAGCTGAATGACAGTATTGTGTTGATAGTTTATTAGAAAAGGTCCTGGGACTGGAAAAGGTACCTATCTCCAAAATGAGATTTGTCTACGTACTTCCACATTCCCTGTTGTCCCAGTACTTAAGCATCTCCCAAGTACTAATAAATTCTGCAGCAGTGTAGGGAAGATTAAAATCTTCTTCCACCCTGTTTTACTCTATGAACAGAACCAGGCAGTTGAAGGCCTTTAATTGAGTAAAGGATGTAGCTTCACACAGGGCTGGTTCCCAAAGCCTGAATATGTACATGAACCCAGGGCTTCTGCAGAATCAGGCAGGCAGACTGTCTGAAGATAAACTTTCCTATCCCTACAATGCATTTTTGTTATGGTATGACTCACACTGTTTCAGTGGGATGTGAGCACTCTCTATTCATTGTCCTACACTTGCCACCCCCACGTTTTCTTCCCTTTCTGATGCCCTTCCGTGGCAGTCCCCTTTCCAGCAAGGGTCATTGGAGACTCCAGTGTAGGGCTCGTGACAGAGCTTGCTGGTGGAAAAGTTTTCCCAAATGACAGTAAGATTTTACCAAAGACAGAAAGACAATCACAGGAAAACATGGTTGTCAATAACTGCAACTTGATTGCATTTTCAGAATTTCCAAAGAAATGTAATTAAATAAGTCTTTAAATTGAGCTTTCTTTGGCATTTAAAAGGACCCCAAACTAAACCAATATCTTACTCAAAATGTCACTTAAAAAAGTATCCGTTTTTGTTACAGCTTCAAAAAAATGTTAGACTTTAAGTTAAAATAATAAATAAAAAAAAATTTTAAGAAATATTTCTAGTAAAAAAATAATTTACAAACTTTGGGGAAAAACCAGGCTTTCCAACCAAAAATTAATTTCACACATTCACCCCAAACCTTATAAATAAATATTCATCCACTTATTTGCAGAAGACCTGCATATCGTTTGCATCATACTCCCAGGATGAATTGTATACCCATTTACTACATCCATTTACTGCATGCAGTGAAACTGAATATGGTTTTGGTTTGGAAGAACCTTTCCAAACTGTGCTTTGAAGGATTTGGCAATCTCTTGACGCTGCGCATTGCTCCTCTTGGTTAGGACATCAATTATAGCCTGTTCATCAGTCCCTGCAGAGAGCAACAATAAGCTATAATAAGTACAGTGCACAGAAAAAGTTGAGACTAGTCCAAAAAATCCCAATTCAAATATTCAGACAACCTTTCGTAGTCCATTGTCTTCATGTAGAATTTTAAGTGTGTACTGAAGAAAATTAAATTTTTAATTTTCCACATTAAAAGTGATATGTCTGGCTGCAATTTTCTTAAGGAGTAGCTTTCAACTTGGCAATTAAAGCAGAACGTAGACTTTACACACAAATTTGGAGTCAACTCACCAAGCCCTTTCATGGCCTTGTACAGAGTCTGAGCATCAGGTGTGGGGTCAAAGTTTAAAGCACCTGCCACTGACTTGCCCTCTGCTTCACTCTGAAAGAACAAAAAAAACCGTAGCACTTTTCACCACTGTTTTTCATCAGCTGAAGAAAAAGTATTTTGAAAGTATGTTAACAATATTCATTGCTTGTACATGGGAGGGGACAGTGAAGTAGAGGGATTGGTTCAAAATTTCTCAGCAGAGCAGAACTCCAAAGAGAACACAAGTTTCCTGCGTCCATCTGCCTGTACCAGCCTTTGGCTCCTGGCAGAAACACGAAGTGCAAACCATTAATAGTGACGCTGCTGTGACAGTCATTATGTGCAGGCAGTCTGCTGCTCACACACCTTTTCTAAGTAGCAGCTTTATTCTGCTGCTCCTGCACAGCTGATTTCAAGAAAGAAGCATTTCCTCCGAAAAGATTTGGGCCAAGAGATTACTTTGAAGGACAGATCCATCAGCAGGAGTACAGGCTTTATGTTCTGACCTGAACCAAGGGCCAGCTACGCAGGAATCCTCCAGACAACTAAGGTGCTGCCAGTGCCAGACTTCCAAGGCAGAAAGACAAGCTGAGACCTATTCCAGTCATTACAAGGTAGTAGGGCCATCAAACAGAACTTAGGCTTAAGAGCTTCTATTTAACATCAGCTGTTAGTCAAGGGCCTGGCTTGAATATATTTACACATCTCTAACAACATGGTCCTATCAACAGGGGAGTACGCTAGTGGTTAGACATCACCACTTTATTCCAATAATGGACATGATTTTCTCTTTTTTAGCAGCAGAGAGATTTAAGTTGCTCTAGGAAACTACTATATTCTCATAATCTTAGTTGCAGAGATAGGGCTAATACTGTACTAATGATATCAGTATGACCTGATGGATTTTTTAGTGGGGGTGTCTTCACAGTCAGTGATGTACCTTCAAATCAGAGCTTACAGACCAGAAGGAATCACTGTGGCTGTCCCATCTGACTTGCATAACACAAACCACCAAATGCCACCCAGCAGCCACCTGCTATGATGCAAATCCCTTCTGCTCTTATTTCCTGTGTGAAAGAGGGCTTTATCCCTATCTCCCAGAGCCCTTCCAGGTCATCCAAGCTCTCTCCAGAGATAAAAAGCCTCCCAGGGGAAAAAGCCTTCAAGTGATCCTTGACAGAAAAGCTTGCAGAAATTTCCTTCAGGACCTGCATTTCTGGCTTTTAATGAGAGGCTGGAAGATTGATGGCTGTGTGCTCAGGAGTGTCTGTCAACAACTTCCAGGTCTAGCCTAGCTCGCAGCTGAAGCGTGCCTACATTGTGCTGCACAGATGCTCAGGCTGGCTGAGGGCAAATTAGCTCAGGTGTCCTTGTCCAGTGCTTTACTAGTAGATGTAGCTGGCACATGCCTACATGCCGCTCTCTTTGCTGGCCAAGCTCTGGAAGCAGTGACAAAAAACCAAAGGGCAATGATGGTTTTTGAGACAGGCAGTATGTTCATCAATCAGCAAGATATGGAGAATTTTGCTTTATAGCCAGCACATAGAATCCTGTGCTACCATGTCTTGCTCCCAGCTGAAAGAGCAGCTGTGGAGGGTGTCAACAGAAAACTTTTCAATAGATGCAGCTTTGAATCCCAGTGATTACTGAGGAGCAAGTTTAAGGCTGTGATGAAGCTGTCACTGCAAAAAGAGCGGTGACTAAAGCATTGCCACCCCCAACAGTTTGTCATCAGCCTAGAACAGAGTTTGGCTGAGCTAGCAAGTGTTCCTTCTCTGGTGCTCGGTGAAGTCAGCCAGCACCATCACAGCTACCCTCAAAAGCAGGTTACGCTCATCTATCTGATTTTGCTCTGAAAGAGATGGACAGTCATCTGCAGCTGCATGTAAGGACCCTGTGAGAGAAACACTCTGGACACAACTCAGTGAAAGACCAAGTGCAAAGCTGAGCTTTCATTTGAAGGCAGCAGAACAAACTGAACAATAGTCATCTTTGACACTAAGTCAAATAAACACTGACAGCCCATCAAGGCTCAAGTGGCACACTCATGATTCACTCATAAGACCTCATTCTCTGTCTACATAATTGTCTCAGCACAGGCTCAATCACAAAAGGTTGCCAGAGAAACCCTGCTCAGTTTGGTCTTGTTTCCCAGATGAACTGAACCTACAATTACCTAACTGAAATTACTCAAGCCATCTGTGCAACTCTCATGTGAGGATGAATAATTCACATGTAAGCAATGGAATCAGTGTACTTCAGACATGATGCCCTGAAATGTTTTACCTATAAGTGAAGGAAAGAGGAATTCAGTTTTCCTACCAAAATATTTTCAAAACTAAACAGCAGTTTGTTTAAAAGCTGCAATTTGGGGACAGGTGGGGGCATTGTTGTTTGGGTTGGGCTTTTTTGTTTGGTTGGTTGGTTGGGTTTTTTTTCATTAGAAAGCTTCTGAAAAAGTTACCATGCGAGCTTTCAAACGGTGCTACCCACATAGCTCTCGCTCCTCGCATGTTCTCTACAAGTCCATTTGAATCC
>JBCJKH010013459.1:0-24184 GCA_039877255.1 Loriculus beryllinus | reverse complement strand
CATCTCCTGTATGAAGACAGGCTGAGAAAGTTGGGGCTGTTCAGCCTGGAGAAGAGAAGGCTGCGTGGAGACCTCATGGCAGCCTTCCAGTATCTGAAGGGGGCCTATAGGGATGCTGGGGAGGGACTCTTCATTAAGGTCTGTAGTGGCAGGACAAGGGGTCACGGGTTTAAACTTGAACAGGGGAAGTTCAGGTTAGATGTAAGGAAGAAATTCTTTACTGTTAGGGTGGTGAGGCACTGGAACAGGTTGCCCAAAGAAGTGGTAAATGCTCCATCCGCACAATGGATATTCACAACACACAATATAGTGTTCAAGGCCAGGTTCAAGGACATGGTTTAGTGTGTGGTGTCCTTGCCCATAGCAGGGGGGTTGGAACTAGAGATTTTAAGGTCCTTTCCAACCCTAACCATTCTGTGTTTCTATGATTCTAAATACATAATAACTCTTTGCTAAAAGGCTCACTACCAGACTCAGCAGATCACAGACATTGCCATCAAAAGAAACAGGTGTAGGATTACACACAAGGAAGAATATTTTTCATCAGGTGCTGGCATTTCTTTGTGTTCCTTTTTCACCTGTAAAATCAGTGGAAAATCTTCAATCATTTCAGTGATTGTTGAGCCAGACACATGGCTTTCTGGTTGATTGTGGTTACCCTCCCACTGCTGCAGAATCACAGTGACACTACTGAAGTCAGTGTGGCCATGCTAATTCCATTGGTAACACTGGTGTACATTCAGATGTCTTGGTGGACATAGCAAAGACATTTGAGTGTCAAAACCTTGACAATAGGGAACACAGACAAGCAGACATAAAGTATTGCTTTTTTTTCTTGGGGACATGGCATTAAGTCTCCACTCAGGTACCTATGATCTTCATCATCTAAGCAGATCATTGGGGACACTTTACATGAGCACTTGTTTGAGCTCTTGAGCAGGAGCAAGGCTTTGACAAATGGGTGTGCCTGTGACAATTTGTCATTTCAAGTTATAGACAGGTTACTGAGCCATATCTCACAACAGTGTGGACACTTACACATCCTCCCCCTCACCTGGATGTCAGTTTCTAGGACCCGGTGAAGAATTCACAGCTACTGGGAATGTGTGAGGGTGAATAGTTTGGGGTTTGTATTTTATTGTATGCTTACGCAATGGTTGTTGCTTCCTAAGAGAAACCAACATATTTCACAAATTATTGTAACAAGAGCAGAAAACAAGGCAAGTAATCTTATATCAGAGAAGACTTTTGCATTACAGGCACTAAAAATAGCAATAGTGCTGCTAAAACAGCCAGCTCTCAAGCTGAATGCTGTGGTCTAGCTGTGTTAGTTGAAAACCTTCCAAGTTTTTTCTTGGAGACCTCTGCCAGATATTGGTGGGTGATCTAAGACCAGACCCTCTATGACACTGAGGTGATTAGATTCCACTGGGACAAACCAGAAAGGATGTGTTCAGGGTCATGGAGAGAACAAGAAATCAAAACAACCTCTCTCAAGAGCCAGTCTCACAGCGCCACAGTGTCTCAGTTGCAGAATGTCACGAAGTAGTCATTCATGCCTCAACAGACTACTTTGTGTCCCAAAATGTGCGTTATTTTCAGTACAAATTTCTGTCACAAAGGTGATAATTGAGGGCTGCACATTTCAGACATGGAATCATTGCCATCAGTTCATAGATAAGCTCAGTTAAGTGCAAGAACAGAAGATGGACAGGGCTTGTTCGCCTGAAGAATTTTACTCAGCCCATGTTTGAGGGTTGATCTGTGTCTCTTTGACGGTGATGTAACAATAAGGTCACAGCTCCCCAGTGAGTGTGCCAGTACGAAGTGCAGTGTAGAAAACACAGCACAGGCTTGTGCATACTGCCACATTACCAGCTTGGCTCTGAAGAGGCTGCAAGAGGCAGGGACATGGCCAAGGAAGCAGTGGCTCTGAGGAAGGTGAAGGAAAGAGCCTGGGAAGGAAGACAGATCATGGAAGGAGCTGAGGAGGAACTGGTTGTGGCATGGAACCTTAGTGGGAGCCTTTAGCCATCAGATCATTTTTAGTTGCAGAGAGCTACAAGATGTATAATAATAGATGCTGTTGGCTTAGGAGACAATCATCTTCTCCAGTGCTGGGCAGTAGGGAAAGCATCACATTGCTGGAGAAGCTGTGTGATGTCTGGAGGATTGCTTTTGTTAGGTCAGCATGTTTGGTTCTGGTCCTATGAGCTTTTGGGAATCTTAGCAGAGATTTGGGTAATACCTATATAAGCAGCAAAATGACTGCATTGCCTTCCAAGTCAATAGTATCTAGGAAACAAATGTAAACTCTTATCCCAGAGGATTTTACAATTCTATTTCCAATTTCCATTTCCATAAAAAGACAGTTCTGTCTTATGATGTGAGTGTGCATGTATGTGTGACTCAATGAAATAGTTCAATCACATAGATACACATCTACATAAACTCCCTTCTAAAATTACAGGCACACAGCATTATGGACAAAAGTAATCTGATCTACCAGGGTTAGCACACATTCCCAGCAGGAACCTGCTCCCTGCTTAGTAACTGTGTAAATCCCAGCCGAGCATGTGGACCTCATGCTTGCAATGTCTCAGACCAATGCTTTTCAGTGGTGAAGATGAGGAAGACCAGAGAGAATGGTAGTGATGTGGCCTACAAATTATACAGCCAGGAGTTTTTCCTTGGCAGAGCAAACAGAAGGGCACCTGGACAGCACGTGCAGTCTGTGTGCAGTAGAAAAGGCTGTTACTGGAACTGCTTGTTAAAGCAGGGTTTCACAGCAAAATCAGCTTGAAATAAGTATTTATTTTTTTTTTTTTCTTTAAAGCAATGCCAGTTTCCCAGTCTGCTGTGCAGAATTCCAAGCAAGCTGTTCCATTGTGGGAAATAGGCTATCAAATCCTGCCCTCCAGTCAGGCCTGCCTCCCTGACCACCATGGCTGTCATCCCCTCCTCTGCCATGGTGAGCCCTGTGCTGCCCTTACCAGAGCATGGAGTGCTGTCAGGGGCTGCAGTCCAAATGGCCACTCTGGGTTGGCACCATGTGCCATTATGTCCCTGTGCCTGTGTGCAGTGGCCTCCATTATGCAGGAGACAGCCCTGCCAAGGAACGTCTGGCTGGCTTTGATTTGGGTCTCACAGCATCCATGCAGGAAAAGGCTCTATCAGCTCTCACTGGACAAACCCTACAGCAACAGGCTCTGGGGCTGACACTTGTCCTTAGCCAGCTGTCTGAGCAGCAGCAGGCTTGCAGAGGCAAGTGCTTCTCCACAGCTCATTCTCTATGCACAGCTCTTCAAGAGCCAGCTAGGAAAGGGGCTGCTGGGGCCAGGTCCTGGCAGAGACATCATTCACTTTGCTTCACTGCAAACACACTGACAAGCTATTTTCATAGTTATTTCCTGCTGTTGAGTTGGGGCTGCTCCTGAACTACCAAAAATACCAGAATGCCAGACATGAGTCATGTGAATGGCCAGCACAAGGAGCCTTTCCCGCCTCTTCCCTCTGCCCCAGGGGGAGCTGCAAAGGTACCCGGAGAGGAAAGCCTGGCCAGGAGTACTGAGCTGTACAGTTCATACAGCCAGAGCTGGGCTTTGTCCTTACAGCAAAGGAAGCTGAGGCATAACAAAGGGCACAGAAACAGCCATAGCTTCATTTGCCTGCAGTAGCATCACAAGAGGGAAGGAAAGGCATGATGCTGGCTGTGCCACCCTACAGAAACAAGTCTGCAGAGTTGGTGAACCCAGGGATGCTCTGTCAACCCCTCAGTGCCCTTGTTAGCACCAGCAGTCTGGAGCTCAGGGCCCTGGCAAGCAGACAATCATTACTTGTGCACAATTCAGGAAAATAACAGGATTCATGAAGGATGCAGAACACTCACCCTCCTGATCTCCCTTCCAGGAGACCACAGTAGAGCTGCTGCTTGGGGCCACCTGGGAAGCATCCTGCCTGGTCTTCCAGATGGGTCCAGATGGTCTAGGTTAGAGGCAGACTTGCTCCTCTGCTCCTGCATGTGGCTGGGAGGGAAATGAGCTATTTCCTATTTTGACCTGTGAGTCACTTCAGTGATGGAGACCATTAGTACTGGCAAAAATAGACATAGGGCTGGGAAACTCCAGAGCCTGCAGAGTTACAGTCTTTCCCTGCTTACTTTTTCCCCTGGAGTGAGACAAGTGCTGCAAGGCACTGGTAGTACCTGACTGAACCTGTTAGCTTGGGAGGAGACAGACTCCACCAGGGTCTCTATGGCTGTCCTGGTGGACAGGCTGTCACTTGTGGTGTCTCAGATATGGGCTGTGGGCATTCCTGGAGCAGGTGGCTCCTGGTGACACACAGGAGACCCAAATCTAGTGCTATTAACTACCTTTTGAAGGCGCCTGTCTGCTGAGGACATGTCAGGATTTCCTAGTTGGAGCCAAGCTTAACAGTCTCACTGCTGCGTTGGCATCCCCTTATCACCAAAGTACACAACAGGCCTTACACAGGAGGACCAGAAATCCAGAAAACAGTAGAAAAAAAACCCCTAAAGCTGACCAGGATTAACTCCTACTTCTAGGTATGTTCATGTTTAACTAAACTGTGTTATTAATGCACAAGGAAAGAGAGGCACAGAGGAGCCATAGTTGTGTTTTTGAAGAGGATGAACTGCCACATATGCTTGCCATATTTTCCCATTGGCTTTGGTTGTCCAAATATGCTTTTGATGATGAAAGGGTATCTTGGGACTCCTGTTTTCAGCTGAAAACATCTTCATGTGTACCAAAAAATAGAAACTAGAAAACATTTTAGGGCTTTTAGTATTTTAACCTGACAGTACATAAGCTATGATCAATGAGGAAGGAGCAGCTTTATTCAGTAAGCTCTGTCAAATGCATGCTTGTTTATTACATGTGGCTATGTCCTGACTGCTATGTTTCCCTGTGCCCTCTGGGAAGACTCATACTTTAAATCCATATCCCTCTGCCACCACAGGGAAAAGTGCTTATCTCCAATATGAGGTGTTCTGGGTCACAGACCCTAAGAAATTTCTAAAGGGCCCCTATTTCTATCATGAAGAAACAGACAGTCCGAACCCAAGAGTCATGGCCCAGAGGCAGGATGCAGGAGGACACCAGCATGGTGCTACATGGCAGTGACAGGCTGGCATGAAAAGAGC
Organism: Loriculus beryllinus; assembly: GCA_039877255.1. Classification (NCBI taxonomy): domain Eukaryota; kingdom Metazoa; phylum Chordata; class Aves; order Psittaciformes; family Psittacidae; genus Loriculus; species Loriculus beryllinus. The sequence continues at coordinate 19,020 of JBCJKH010013459.1, read as the reverse complement.
TTACGACATTGAACTCTGTGGCAGACATAGATGGGGTTATCCGAGGACCATCAATGAAGACTTATCCACGAACAACAACCCTGCACCTCTGAACGCTTAAAAGGAAACATTTCTCAATTCATGTCACAAGCAAAACCACGCAGCAGGATGTTCCATTTCTGTCAGGGAATTCTTTCATCTCAATCTCATCATCTCACTGTTCTCCTGAGCTGCAGTCAAGCAGGAATCAAAGTGATACCTGGCTAGGAAACTTTGTGTAGCCTCTCTTGCAGTAGAAAGTGGGGTCCTCAATGTGGGAGGGGAAAACTTTGAGGCAGAAGCCAATGAAGCCTGACATGAGTACTAACCCAAAGGGCAAAGCACATTCAGAGAGTAAAGATCAGATAACTTCCAGCATGGGCAACATGCTCCGCTTGTGGTTTCCTAAGGAATGGGAGAATAGGGGGAAAGGACATGTTTTCAGTTCCTAGCTCAGATTGCTGCAGCCAGTAATATTCTTGCTGCTGAGTTCCATGTAGCCAAATAGGGTATGCTGGTGTATGTTCACATGAAAATGCCACTCTTGAGACTGCGAAGTATGTTTGATGAAAGATGCTACATCAGCACTAGAGGTTATTTATAGACAGATCCGAAACCAAAACCCTGGATCTGCACATTCCCAATCTTAGGGGAAGTTCAGGTCAAACCTGAACTTTGTTGTCTTAGGCACACATAAACCTAATCAACCACATCTGCAGCCAGTGTCAGGTTTTCGTCAATGCAGAACAAAAATGCCCAGGGCCTTGGCTCCAGGACAGCTTTTGTTTATCTGTTCTTCAAGAGCCTGGCTCTTCTTTTTGCGTAAGAAGCAGATGGAGGAACAAAAAAGAGCGAAGGCCACAAACCCATTTTTGTGTGAGTATTGTCTTGCCAGTCTGGGGAGCAGAGTGAGAGAAAGGCAGGCTCTTTGTCTAAGCCCCTGAGTCCACAAGGGAGGAGCATATCTCAAAGCAAAGGATTTTAGCTCCCATTAACAGCACAGAGTTGGAGCTGCCAAAAAGGGAGGGTGACATCTGCCTCAGTCACCACGCAGCTCCTACCTGACTTCACATGGCTACTACACCCACAAAAATCAGTGCCTGCCATTTTTGGAGATGAGGTTCACACGGGTTCAGGGGACTGCATGCGTGCAAGGACCACCCTCCTTTCCCATTGCATGCTGGGCAGACTGAGTGCATAGCACAGCTCAGCAGCTCTGCAGCACCCTTGATTACCCATAATTGCAGCCTGCTGGGGTTGGAGATTTTTGTGGCCTACCGCTGTTGACCTTGCCTGTCTTATGTTTCCATGAGCCCCGCTCCCCCCAGCCCTAATCCTCAATGGGCTCAGATACAGAGAAAGCATTAGAAGCATGGAGGGAAAACTAATTTCAGAGATAGTGATGGAGAAGGTGATCTTAAGATCCAGTCCTGCATCCTTCAGGCAAGACTCTTAAAACAGTAGTTGTGTTTGATACCTGTTGACTTCAGGCTCCATAGTTATAGGATTTGCCACAGTATTTCTCTTTGCTAAAGCTTTAAGCTCTAACTTCTTGTCGTGGGTGTCTTCTACTTTGTTTCCATGCATTAGACAACTTTTCAAGATAGCAGCTGTAAGTTCAGACCCTTCCCCATGTGCCAATCAATGTCTGAGCACCGACTACAGTAAAATTTACTCAGCGTTTCTACCCTGCTACCTGAGATCTGAAAGGGTTTCCAACAAACGATGGCTTACCTTTGAATCAATTAGGCAAACACTGAAATTTTCAGGCTAGAAACTGGAAACTGAGACACAGAACATACCCTTGTCTCTAGTCAAATAATGAATGGGTAGCAACTTGAGGATAGGAATTCTGGCAGCCCAACCCTACTTTCTCCTCCTGACCATTAGGTGGCTGAGCTGACCACAAACGAACTACGGATAAAGCTTATCCCTTCTTAAAATGATCCTGCAATGGAATTATCTGTAGTGTTTAACCAGTAAGCACTTTTATTGTTGATTTTGAATCCATTAAGATTACATTATGTTGGATTATAACGCTTTGGCTACATCTCCCACATTTGCACGCAGGCATTACATTTGCAAAGTTTTCTCAGAAAAATGGAGCAGGTGCATAAAATGTATAAAGATTATAGGATTAAATGTGGAAGCAGCATGTCAGTTACAGAACTTTGTACCACATGTACCAGGAACGAACCCACACACCCATGTGAAACTTCTGTCCCCCCAAAATCCAACTGCTTCCTCTGTCCCTCACCTCCATGCCCCAGCTATCAGCCCACATCCCCACTGTTTCTGAAAACACTTATCTTCTTCTAAAAAAAGTTTAGTACAGTACATTTTTTTCCCTTAAAAACTAGAACATTTTTCCTTCTCTACCCCTTCCCCCCACAAGAAACATAAAATCTATCATAATCTACACATCTGTTCAAGCACTGTTATATGTTAAGAGTCTATTGCATTATTCAAAAGTATTAGATCAGTTAGAAACTTCTAAACAAACTAGGATGACCCAAAAATTTCCCTTCCCTAAAAACTACAGAGAACTGAAAATGTTATACTGCATTATCACACTTGCATGCATGTATCCTGAGCCACCTGTATTTATTCACCTTAAGCCCCTTTTAATAAATAACTGTCCAGCAGTAACATCCAGAAGTGTGCTGTCTCCTCCAAATTATACTCTATATTTACAGAAGTAGGGCTGTTTTCTCAGTGAAATGTGTTTTTCTAAAAAAACCCAAAATGAAATAACAACAATAAAACCAACATACAAATAAAGAGAGAAAGCATATTACTGATCATGTTGTCTAAAGACCAACAGGAGTAAAAAGCATTAGGAGCACCAGGTGCACACGCATTTGAACTGGTACAGTTCAGGAAATATGTCATTCATTGTTATGCTCGCTCGTTCAGATGAGGAGCTGATTCTTTTCATTTCCTCCCCCCCCCCCCCCCTTTTTACATTGAGGACCGTCTGCTCTGCAGTCTACTCTCACAGATGGCAATACATGCACTGAGGTTGAAAGATGGCCATAAACATGCTTTGATCAACGTGGTTCTGTATCAGCTTTAAACACATGGGGTTTCCATCCCCGCTGCTTTGTGCCTTGTGCCATGTCACATCTGTGTTGTTAGCCAAAGATCCTCCTAATCCACATTTTTCTCTTGGATTCAGGGAAGCATTAGATATCCACTTTTTGCAAGTTTTGGATGATGCTATATGCTGGAAAATACAGGACAATCATCCCACATGAGAACATTTCTTAGCATTTCTTAGCATTTACTATAATCAAAACTGACATACAAGCATACCATAACAAACCTTGAAATATCAAGCCAGTTGGAGGGATTTTGTCCATTTATTTTGAGACAGGTCTCAGCTGATAGACACCAGTATTACTGCCTTGATTTCAGTTGGCTTATTCTGATTTGATTGGCCCCAAGTAAGTTTCAAGCTCAACACACGGTGAAATAGCAACCATTTTCTCCCACTGCATTGTTACAGTGTCTGAGATCACTGCAAATGGGCACATTTCTACACAACTAACAGGCCCTTCTGTAGCCAGTGTAGCACATTCACTGCCTCCCACCTTTGCAAAGGCAATTCAGTTCTAGTTCACTTTTTCTTCTTCCCACTTTACTGGCAAACTAAACCTGCAGCACTCCTATTGCAGAAGCTGCAGTCAAAACACGAGTTACACACCAAATGCTTGATTTTATATAGTGAAAACGCTGGAAACTCCATTTATGCTGAATCTAATTTTCAAATTGATGGTGCTTTATCATATAGAGATCTCATCACCTGGAAGCGCAAACCACTCCTATTCTCACTGCACTTGATAGGGATGCAGCAACTGTTAGTATCTGTTATCTCTGCAAGACTGGCTATACCAGCAAAGAATATTACTCCCTTCAACTGCAAAAACCAGGCATGTTGGATATGTTACCACGAGAAGCCCTCCCTACGCCAACATCTCCATTCTTACTGGAAGTAAATCAAGTTCTACCAACATTAACAAATACAAATCAGTACAAATCTGCAACAACTCTACTGACCGCCCTCAAGACCTGTACAGGTGCAAGACAATACAAAATCTGCCTTCCAGGCTTTTTCATTAGCTAAAGCTTATTCCTGTGACTGTGTGTCACACTGGCTGCAAAAGGCCTTTCCGTTCATAGCAGTGCTACCCTTCGAGCAACTTTTGTAAAGGAAGAAAAACCAAACAAAAACCGACACAGCTCCCACACACAAACACAGACACACACACACGCATGTACACACACTTCTTTCTCCTCCAAACAGAAATCCATTCTTATGAACCACATTATGCAGACCCTATTCAAGTGACTAAAAAGAATGAGGCTGAGTACCCCCCAATCCTCCTTTCTGATTACAATGAAGTCACAGGTCAGCAAAGTACTGGGCATAAGGATGTTCCTCTCAACCTCCAGGACATTTTAATGCATGCAGAAATGCTTTGCTGGCTTAGACCTAAATTATTAACAGCTCCAAGGCCAGCAGGCACCTATGACTATGATGCCACTACTTGCACCAATATATATGAGGTAAGAGCATAACTCAAGAGCAGAGCAGTGCAAGGGGAGAAAGAGGCTCTGTGGTTCTTCTGAGTTTATCTTTGACAGCCTCAGCTGCATACACACGGCATGTCACAGTGATCAGCACAGACTGATGAGAGCTTGGTATAGTGTTCTGCAAGTGGGACTTCCACTGGAAACAGTAAGCCTGATCTCTCTTTGTACCAGTGCAATTTTATATGCCTGCAACAACTGCATGAAGAGGCATAAAATCTGGAGTAACTGCATGATACTGCGTTTTATCTTAGACTTATGTGCCAGTAACTACTGTGATGTGCTACACACCCCCACCTACACACGGAGAGATAGGTATATGCTGTGTCATAATGCAACATAATTTCTACAACTATCCTAATAACACAGCCAGTGCCAAAGCAAACCAGCATAGGAATTTGCAGCCACCCTCTCCAATACGATAGGTAGTGGCGAAGAAAAAGCAATCTCAGGTGTTATTTTGATTCACTAGGGAATGATCTGGGCACAACCCACTCAGTGAACACTATTCATAGGCTGTCCCACAATCCCGCGTCATAAAGTCCCACCTCTGTGTGGGTGCTCCCATCTCTCTGGTGACACACAGAATGGAGGTCAGAGGTGAGCAGTCACACTGCTTGGGAAGTATTCTATCCAAACAATACATAAAACAGGGACAAAAACTCATGCTGACACTTTATGCCATGCCTCTCAACCACCGGTAGACTGCGAGGTTACATTTAGTGGGATCTGGGATGTCTAAAGAAAGAGCTACTTACAGAGAAATTCATATTTTAATCACAAGAGGATCTAGTTCTGCTTGGCAGTAAGATCAAAAGAAAATTTACCCAATTAAATAGCACTGGAATCCCTCAGTGCTGCTGATAAAAATATACATGCTGTTTGCATATTACAGCATTCATGCTCAAATCGCATGAATGTTGGCTCCATTTTAGAACTTGTTTTCTGTAAATAAAAACTAAACACCTGGCCAAACTGTTTTGGTTTTTTTTCAAAATTCCTCTGAACTTTGGACAAATCTGAACCCTGGCCATCAGTGGCTGTCCTATGCAACTGAGTCTAAACATATGAAGAGATGGCAGGTTCAAATTCAATTTTCTCAGCAGAAAAAGATATCCCTCTTCCAGGCTAGATTACTGTTCCTTGATTATTGGCACATAGTCTCACTTTACCTCATTATTGTTATAGCCTTCTTATAAACTTCCATGGAAATTCCACCTGCAGAACCAAAGGCAGAAAGTTATCTTTGCAATTATTGTTCCATACTATCATCTAGATGCAGTAGTGCTGGGGAAAAGAAAGCAAATTTCTCAATGAACTATGTTTTACCAACTTGCAGGTGGCAGCTATCAAAACAGCTGATGCACATGTACCGGCTAAAGTTATTAATGAATGATTTGACATACCAAGCCACACAAATGTCATATGTAAATAGATCTTCAACTGTATACATATAAAGCTGCTACTGTATCTGGGTGATCACTTTGGTTTGTTTCTATATGCCTTGGCTCTGAATCTATCCACTTGAAGTTTACTCAGCACATGTAGTATAAATATATCCATATACTAAAATTGACACTTTGCAATTTTTCCTTTTTTTTTTTTTTTGATTTGTTTCTTCTTTTTTTGCTGACCAGCAACAAATTCTGATATCTTTAACTGTAAACCGATACTCAATAAATATGCTGTGTTCAGCAAAGAGACATGTTTTGTCAATCAGGGTTTTGCTGCACTCTAAGCCATGGGCTGTGGTGGTGGGCGTGAAGGAGGAGGTCCAGGAGGCACTCGGGATGGGGGTGGTCCAGGAGGTGGCTGCCTGGAAGGAGGCTGCAGAGACACAGGAGGAGAATGATTCCTTGGAGCATTGTTGAGAGGAACCTCCTCACGCCGTGGCAGCTTCGGCGGTGGGCTGTAAGGGGCAGAGGTTCCATCCGATTTCACTCGAGTGAAGTTCATGCATCTTCCCTGGAGGTAAAGAAAAATCCATTATTCATAAAACGCAGGTGTTTTGACTCAGCAGAAGCTAGCCAAAGGGACTATAAGCAGAGGAGCCAGGCTGCACATAGAGAACTTCATCCAGTATCATTCACTGGTTCCTAAACATGACATTCAGACCATTCTATAATAAAGATCAGCACAAGAAACTAATGCTTCTAGGAGCTGTGGTGGAACTGTGTATGACAACAGTCATACCTGCCTTGTTGAGATCTCTGACTAGCAAAGCTGTGCTTGACAATAACCTCATAATTGACACAGGACTATACCAGAGGAACAACTTTAGCAAAGACACCATCTGTAGCTTTCCTTTTCACAGTGATGCTAGCCTAGCCGCTGTCCATGCTTTGAACAGTGCACTGGGATAACGCATCTGTCTTCTGTGCTCCAGTGTATATTTGGCTTCCGTCACTAAAACCAACAAGGATTTGCAGAGTTTTCCAATGAGTGTGTTTTCAGAATATATGTGGAATGCAGGCAGGCAGAACCTGATGGGAGAACTGTGGATGGAGATTTTAGAACAGGAGTAGCTTGGGTTTGAAAAAAACACCAAGCACTGGGAATGTTCTAGTCAATTAGGGGGTAAATGCAAATATGTCAGGGTTTTCTTTAGCCAAAGGAAAGCTTTGCATAGTTTACAACTAACCAAGTTTCAGGCAGGAAGAAAGACAGACCAAAAGACCACCTAAGCTTTTCCTGTGGGGAGCAGCCAAAGGCCCTCAGGCACTTCAAAACTTACATGACAACCTCAGACACCAAGATCTCTACTGTCTGCTCTACTTATTCATCCCCATGACCCCTGACTTTCGTTACAAACTGCCCCACTATTTTTGTGGAGGCTGCATGAAATCCTGCAGACACAGCCTTGTGTGAGGAAATACAACACTTGGCACCACTGTCTCCACCTCCTCACCTACGGAGGTGGGAGGAGATGCTTGTGCAAGAACCCAGCTGTTACAAGCTTGGCAGAGGCCTGCACCTTGAAGTCAAAAGGCCACTCATTGTCATGTACAAAGACTGAAGATGAAAACTGCCTGAAGTGCAGGAGCGATACAGCCAAAACCCCATTTACAGGAGCTGGGATGTGGTTTCCAAACAAGAACTGTGGGCTGGAAAGTACCCATCCCATCAGTGACGAACTCCATCTGCTAGCACCTTCGGCTTTGTGCAGCAAGCCCATTTTGCTCCGTGTAGCAATCGTCTTAATGATGACAACCTCTACAGCTTAGCATAGAGGGGACTGTTACCTCTTTCTTTCTTTTCAAGACAAACACTAACTGGGGAAAAATGAGAAAAACTGTTTGGTTTGTTTAGAAAATAACTCTCCCAGAAGGTATCTTCCCTCCGTTGTTTTGAAAGACCTGCAGAACCATGATGCGATGACACCAGAGGTTTATGTTGCACACTGGAATAAACAAACCAAATTCAGCTCAAGGTTATGCCAACATCTCCCAAGCAAAATTCAAGAGAAAGACTCCAGATTTAGAAGAGCTTATCTAAGAGCTAAGCAGCTGTAGATCAAGATCCCCACAGCTACCAATGGCTGTGATAACAGGGGAGTACATCAGTGACAGATGGCTGCTAAATCAGTGCTGCCTGCCATGACAAAACTCTGAAAATGCTTAGGGAATAGGATGAGTTTCTGTGGCAACCCCACAAATCACAGTTTCCCCTGGAATCCAGGCATAAGCCATTATAGGTGAACCACAACTATCTGTTTTGTTAAGTGACTTGTTCACAAAAACTATTTCTTTAAAAAGAAGGGTATTGCTTAAGTCTGTGGCCTCACTGAAGAAAGCCAAGTAGTGTATCAGGAGAAGCTTAAATAAGCTCCAGAGAGCTCAGAAAATGATTCAACAAATGTACTAATCTCCAAAGGGTACTACTGTCCCATTTACTTGGATCAGATGGCTCGGGGCTGCAAAAGCTTAGCTGCAGCCAAGAGTTGTTTAAATGGGCATCTTGTTGCCTGTATGTGAGACCTACTCAGTAGTTCTTCATCCTAGCTTTCACCATCACAATTCACCACTGCACTTAAACAACAGTATCAATAAGTAGGATAAAATCCTCTTTCTAAAAATACAGGCTTGTTACAGTACATTTTAGTTATAAACCAGGTGCAAGATAATACTATACTGGGGCCAGAGCCTTGCGTGGAAGCAAAAGTCAAAAAGTTAAGGTCTTGGTCATCTCTGTAACAAAGATAAACCATTGGATCAATAAAACCAAGTCAATACTTTACTCCATCACAGAACTTCAGTCCTCACCAGCACTGGACTGAGCAACCACCCTTGTCCATTGTATTTAGAGAACACTTGGAAATTCAGCAGTATTTATTGCCATGCAATGAATGTCACAGATATATTTAATAGCTGTACTTCAAATGCATTTAGAAATATCAAGGCTGAGTTTTCTTAAAGTTATGAGTTTAGAACAGTTAAATAATCACCCACAAGGAAAAAAGAAGTCAGAGGTATTCAGATTAAATGCATCCTATGGGGAGAGAAAAAACTAAGGACAATCTCCCTCAGAGTAAAAGCAAAGCTACAAACCCAGCATTAGTGCTTTTGCTTACAAGCCTTTCCTGCCTCCCTGTTGTGTCTCTTTCCCAAACATCAATCCCAAATATATTCATAGTCTATAATCAAAGGGGATCCCATAAATCTGTTTGCATTACTTTCACTTCAGTTAAAGTGATAGGCAACGTCAAACTGCTGCCAGTTTCTGCCACACTCACTGATTTGTCAGACAGATGGGTAATTTAAAGGCCATGCGCTGCACTGTGTCATAAAAAATACGGTTGGGTTGGGAGAGTCTGACAGATAGAGGCTTGGATGATCGATGTATGTATAGTGACACTTCCTCACAAGAGATTATTGGTGTTAGCCTACAATCTCATCTATCAAAGACTTCTGGTGAACACTGGAAGAAATCCTCCTGAGGACTTCAAGCAGCCATTGATAAAATGAGGCCAAATCCTTAGCCAGTGTAAGTATTAACAGACAAAAGCAAAAGGGAGAAACAATTGGTAATAGATTGTAAATTGCAGTTTGGATTTACCAAGCTATTTCATCTAAGGATTTCTAGGTTGAAGAATTAAGTCCTCCGCTCACCACACTTCCCCAGTATCACAGGTATTCTACCTAACATGTACATCCCTCTGGGGTTACTTTATAAAAGAAATCCATGATGTTCTGCAAAGAAATATGCTAACCACAGGATTTTTAATATTCTGTGTTTGAAAGGACTAAGTAATTTCCTCTCCAAAGGCATATAAAGGCTTTTAAACCATAGAGAACATGGACAGAAATCAGGCACGCTCACCTATGCTCTCCTTGCACAGGAGATTAACAGGGATTAAGAGCCACCTCCATTTTAAGAGTGGTAATAGCAGGTATTTTTCCAGAAGCATGGTACACACTAAGTGTTTTAGGGAAGGTGTCAGAGTTGCAAAGTGTACTAATACCAGGTTGATCTCAGGCACAACAGCTGTCCGTAGCTGCTGTATTGTTTTCTAGGAAGCAGATGATCTGTGTAAATCCAGTTTTGTCTGGTTTCAGCCCTGCTCCCAGTACAGCATCCATCAGATGGTGTGACCCACACCGCGTACTGTCATTCACGCACTGACTGAAGGTCAGCATTGTGCCATATGGAGTTACGCCCTTACTTTAGCTCACATCTGCACAGTATTTCTAATGCACAATTATTTTGCCTCCCCATATGTCCATCTACTTGTTAGGCTCTTGTTACGCTGCTTGCCAAATTGGCTTTCAAAAAGTACAACTACTGAAGGAGCAGGATCTGCTCTTGTCCTGACTCCAGCTTTTATCCCAGTATAACAATCACATGTGCAATTCAGGCAATTTGTCTCCTCGACCACCTAGGATGTGTTTTTGTGTGTGGTTTAAGTCTGAGGGGAAGGAAGGGCGGAACCTCTTGAAAGCCATTGCATCGTGTTTCTGGGCTACTTTCATCAGAATTCTCAGTACATCATCCCCCAGTGTTTGTTCCCCCAAATTTTTTGCTACTACTCAGCATGTTTTCAATGGAAAGGAACTACTGTTTAAAGAATCCAGGCAATTCAAAGAGCGCCCTGGGAAAGTCTCTTCATCATGATACTAAGAGCACGTCAGCAAAAAGGAACTTAAAAAATCATCCCATCTACCAGTAGCTGTCCCTTTTCTCTGTTCAATTTAATATGAGTGTTTATTCAACAAAAAAACAAATCCAGTTTGTTTGTATACACAAGAGTATGTCTGTTTCTTATTTTTAGCTGCATTAGCTGACCTAATATCATTCCTTTACAAATGATTTTTTGCTTGTTACAAATTTTGCTTGAGTTTTCATTCATTCCTGGTTTCATTTATAGAGTCTCAGTACTGTAATTCTGAGCAGTAGAGAAGGTATTTGACTGAGGAGTTGGATTCTTTTAAATGTCTACTGAAATTTCTTTGTCTTTGACTTTGCAAGAATAAGATACATAGCTTTACGTTTTAGAATTGATTAAATAAAATCATTCCTTTAAAGTTTGAGATTAGCAATCCAAAACACCAGGCCACCAAATTTAAAAAATAAAGTAGCTCCCAGTCAAAAGTATTACATCTAGGATACTGCAATGTGAAATGAACATAATTTCCTTGGGCTCAAATAAGTAGTCACCTTTGTCCTCAATTTTGTTTATACATGTCACTGAGATGACGCTGCCAGCTTGCAATGGATGTGGTTCATCAGCATGTAGCTTTACTTCCTAAGTATCTATCAGTAGTGCAGTGTAAAAGCAGAGCTCTAAAACTCAAAAGAATATATCCAGGTTTTTGCTCTTGTGGTTACAAAACCACAACAGTGAGCATCTACAAAAAGTCAGAATCACTTTAGCTAAGTGAAGGTTTTGATCCACACACCCAGAAACCAATGGGATAAATACCTTTAAGATTAGTGACTTCTGCAAAAATTTAACCTTGGAAAAATTAGAGGACAGGGTAACCTTGGTCCTCTAACAAAGAACAAAAGTATTGTAGCAGAAACATCTACACTGAGTATCCTAAACCAGCAACATTATGGGGAAATTTGTTTAGCAAAGGTATTTATGAATGGCATAGATTGTGGATACACTAAGTTTATAGAGAAAGAGCTGAATTGAGGTGGTACAGAGTTTCCACTATTCGAGTTCCCTGGGCAAGTGTCAAGATTAGCAGCTGGCTCCTCATGAACCAGTATCTATGTGCATCAGCCTTTGCCAAAAGCTTCCTCACACTGCCCTGCTTCATGCTGACTGTGCACTGAACACGTCATGGCTCATTAAAACCTTCATAGATTTCCTGGGAATTGCACTGATTACCCTGCAGCATACAGGCTAGAAATTAGTAAGCTGCTGAAACAGTTTGTCACATAAAACCTAAGACTGCCTGGTTTACAGGCATGTTCAAGTAACTTACCAACTCCTACTCTTACATTTGGGACTCAGATACTGGTTTTGCGTTGAAAAAGAAAGTACAGGAAACATCAGAGATTCCCATATCAGCAGTTTAGAGGCTGATCATGATCTCGGGTCAATAAATATATAATCTATAATTAATTTATAGCTATATTGATCACATTAACTTGAATCATCACTGTTAATTATGTGGTTATTGCACTATTCATTATAAATGAATTTATTAGGTTGTAATTAATTTTTATATGTAGCAGTTTAAAGTTATTAGTTCTCAAGAATCTGACTCTTCAAGTATCTTCCAGTTTAATAAGTCCTTTCCTGTCAATAACAATTTTCTGGGGATCTATTTGGTAGCTCAGCCCTGATGCCTATAATGATGATAACCTGAAACTACGATGAGGTAAGGAAAAATGGGTTTGGCTGAAGTGTAGAGGATTTAAAAAGTAAGCTCCAGTAAAGTGATAGTGCCTCAACAATGAGAATATAATTATTATTTTCTTTAGTGCTGCTTTTAAAAAGGAGAATTAGTTCAGCCTGTTCTTTATCCAGTGGCTTCTTTCTAAGTAAACTCATACTACTCCTGCTCCCTCCATCTGTGATGGACTTATTGGAGGGGAAGGAAATCACTGCATTGTGGATTGTGAATCACTCATATGGTAATAGCCAGGACCCTATAATGACCTTAGGTACATCAGATAAAAAAATTACAAAATGATGAATACAAATGCACACGGATGACCCAAGCAGCAGTAGCAAACTCTGTTAACTGTGCAGCATGAGTGAGGTGATGCTGCAAGAGGTGTAACCTACTGAGCTCACTCAGTGTGCTTCACACTGCAAAGGAATTAAATTGAGCTTTAAGATATGGGAGGTAACACAACTTTAAACAGGACACATGTCCTGAACCAGGAAGGAGTAGTGATATTTAAGAGGAGCTGAGACACATGCAGATCCTTTACACAGTCCACAAAGACACTCTAATAAGCAAATTTTGCTAATTTGCTAATAAGCAAATTTTATGCCTTTTCTCTTACATTTTAGCAACCAAACCCACTCACAACCCAGCACCAAGGAGACACAGCACAGAAAGCTCATCCCCGCTTCAGAAACAATGAGGCCCAAGTCACAAATGAGAAGATAGCATGTTCCTGCATAGAGGCTGGGAACAGATCATAGGGTGACAGCGAAGCAGTGGTTTGAGTTAAAACCTGTTGGCTTAGCCAAGGCACAGCCCATGCTGCTGCTCAGAAAGGTGAGGGATGAGATGACTGAAACCCTCTCACAGAAGCAAAGGGGGACCAGCTTTGCTTTGTAAAGGGGCTGGGAGAAGAAATACTTTAGAAGCCCATATGCCCACAGACATCTTGGCTATGGGATGAAATACCTGAGAAAGCAGGATTTATGGAGTGGGGAAGGAAGGAGAGAGCTCAGGAGTTCTTTTTACACCAAGTGTGTGATAAACCTGTCCTCCAGGGACTGAAGGAGCAAGGCTGCCAGGGCAAACTTAATCACAGGCCCATGGCATGCACCACACGTAACAGCAGCAATAAAAGCTGGCCAAGGGAAAAGTCAACAACAAACAAAAATCTTTCAGGTAAAAGAAATATGTCAAAATAAGTTTCACTTGGGCTTGAAATATATGTCGTTCAATTCAAAACATCTTTTTTTTGGATTTTGGACAGAAAAGGTGTTTCGAAACAAATATTGAAAACATTGAGGCTTTTTCAAGGGTATTATTTCCGCTTCAGCTAATTCCACTAACATGCTAAAATATTTACAGACTATCTAAAAAAGCAGGTTTTAGTCAAAACAAAGAGAGTCATGTGGAAAATAGTGTCCGGATTTACTAGGGAATTAAGACAGGAACTATTTTACAGTAAGATTAATAGCTGCAGTATTCCAGACTACTGTAGCTTCTTTAATCAGGATACAGATAGTTGAATACAATCCAGTACTGATAGGTTCTCAAGACACACACATCAACAGACACTACTTCCCAGTTCACAGTCCCAGCTGTGCATGGCACTGCTTGAAACTAGGAATGAGTCCTCTGGGAGCAGTCTATTCAGTTTGAAAACTAGTGCAGGAAGACACTGATGAGAAGTGGACTACTTCCAATTTACTCTTGGAGAAACAAGCCAATAATGAGGAATGTGAGAGCAATAGCTCAGCCAGGGTAACTGGCCTTTTAAGCTAGGACCATGACTTTCACCAAAATAAACTTTGCGCTGAACACATCCCCACCTCTCACATACCTGATACCACTTTTCCACCTTAGGCACATAAGGCAAGTGACATGGACACATGGAGAACCCATACCAGTATTGAAGACAGGTCTATTCAAATAATGTGCATCACTCCATTCATCAGGGAGCTGTATATTGTTTCCTGTCTTAGCAGGAAAATGCAGCAATTTGCTACAGACACCTCCTGAAAGAATGGCCAGAGTCACAAGATATCTTGCAGGAATGCACAAAACATCACATGTTTTGGACCTTGCTGAAGTTGTGGCTGAAGTAACGCACAGTGCAGATCCATATCAAAGCCTGTTGATTCTGAGCCCTAAAAAACCTGAAGTGGCAAAGGGAACAGGAAAGGATAACACTGGACATCAAAGTTAAGGTCTATCAGGTGTACTTTATACTCAGTTACCAATCTTAAAGTACAGTTACGCCAGACCAAGTCTCACCCAAACTTGAGAGTAAAGTCTTAACCTAAGTCTGCACTCAAAACACCTGATTTACTGCCTTCCTCTTTTTCGACAGCTTTTACGGATGAGGCTTCCAGACTGGAGGAAGCGAGGAGTGCCACTGTCAAGTCATGTCATCTACCCAAGGTTATGCAGAAGCTTTGGGTCAAAAATCCCAGTATTTACAAGTTTAAGACTCGTGACTCACATCCCTTGTTTTAACCACAGCACCACACACTTCCACACTTGAATGCTGACCAGACTAGAGCGTGGTTCAAGAGAAAAAACAATGGTGGTTGGTTTGAAAAAGATTTTTTGCTTTCCTTTGGTGTTTTCAGGGAAAAGATCATCTAGAATGGGGATGGCTTTGGAGCGCAGCAACAGCAACAAACATTTAGTGGGTGCAACAGACTCAGCCTTGAGGTATTGGTTACTTGCTGGTAGAAGCAAATTAGGTCACAGAGGACCAAAACCGGTCTTGGTCAAACTGTAATTAAGTGGCATCATGCTTTCCAAGGTGAATTATTTGATTGACTCTTCAGGACTAAGCTGAGATTATAGCGAGCACAGAAGAAGGGCACAATGCTCTTCACCCACCTAGGGTGTAGGATAATGCTGGAGACTTTGAGAGATTTCTGGTGAAAATGATTATTATTCTGTTTGCCTCTGCCAAAAATGTAAGATTGTGGCCCACCTCACAGACAGGCTGCCTCTTTGTTTGGAGTCTGGAAACAGATACAAATATCCCTAACCCTTCTTTTGGTAACTGGTCCTTAAATGGCTCTGCTGCTGCCCAGACCAAACAGGTGGTAAACCCAAAATTCCCAGGTTCCTCTTGCTTCTCTCATAAGGACTTTCTTTTCCTGGGATGCGACTCAGACAGTTCATTATCAGTGCTGACATATTCTGTACAAAGCACAGAAATCCTCTCCTCCTCCAAAACCTCTTACTTTGGATGGAATAGCTTCTTGGGACAGAACCACCTTCTTCTTTCTAGGAATGAACACCCCAGAGAAGCAATTAAAGTACCAAAGTCCTGACATGGAACTCTCCTTCCCACTCCAAGTATGTTTCCCCTATTGCAGCTTGACCAGTCCATCAAGTACCAGCTCTGCATCTTGAAGCCACTTTTTAACACGACCACCCCACTGTCACTTCTCTCATGCAAACTGTTACACACCTTGGCACCAGCATACCAGAGACAGTAGCCTGTCCCCCAGCAGTAGAAAAAACCCAAGTACACCTACTCTATTTTTCAAAGATCTGCTCCACTCAGAGTGCCCGCCTGGCCTTTAGCATTGCAAGAAGGGATGCTGCATATCCCAGTCCTTAAGTTATCCAAAGATCTTAAAACCACCAATGTTGTTGCAAAGAGTGCAGAGTGTCTTCTTGTTCCAGAAGCAGTTCCTATATGAGTCTAAAACTGGCATATAAAACTGGAGGATATTATTATTAACCTGATGTTTATGTTCAAAAGCAGATTAAATCAAGATGAAGACTTAACAGACATAGTTCATAAACTCTTCAAGTTGTGCAGTATCTTTGTGTTACTTCTACAATGGCAGACTCAATTGCTCATTCTGCATACTGGGAACCAGATTCTTACGTAGCTACTGGAAGTACATAAGCAGAGCGCTAAGGAAGGTTGGGTAGGTTAATTTCTGGACTGTTACCCAACTCAGGAGAAAATAAGGGATGTACAGCTCACAGCAATCCAACTGAAACAAGGTAACATGAGGTTCAGCATTGACCTATGGGTGCTGCCAAGAAACAAATAAACATTGGCTGCAGCACATCTGTTCATCTGCATATGTAAATCAGATCTGAATACACAGTCCTAGTAAGCAACTGCATGTTTGTGCACTTGTTTTCTCAAAACAGATGTATCTTCAGTTGTGGGCTTCCTCCTAAGCCCCAGAATAGTCACCCAACTCCAAGCCAGGACTGCATCGCTTAGACACACTATACTCTAAATATTATCATGGAGCATCAATGAAGCCTGGAAAATTTCAGTAACAACACAAAAGAGCCTATTCACCCACGGCAGGCATGTCAGTATTGCAGTTAACCAAGGACTTATCCCAAAGTCATGCTCCCTATTAAAACCGAGAACAGAACAGGTTAATCAGGTCCTTTACCATAAATATCAAATTAAAATCAAAGTGGTACACATGCTTAGAGACTAGAGAAGAGCTCCCTGGCTACCTAACAGAGTCCATCTATGAAATGTTCAAGGTGGTGTTAGGAACATGGTCTCACCGTCCTAGAATTTACTGTTGATCTCATCACTGTGGAACCACAGTAAAACAGAAATGAAGCAACTTTCATCAGCTACAGCCAGGGTCTCTGAATTCACATCTCAGTGTCTTAAACGTAAGGCCAAACCTCCTTCATCCTGTTGTGTGATAAGTGGCACCAGCCCTGGGGTCTTACTCTGTCTTCAAAAGAGCCTCTTGTGGTTGTTGTTACTGAGTGTGCTGTGCATTACTGAGCTGTGCCAGTTACTACTTAGGCAATTACAACACATCTCCAAGCAAGTGGCAAGGAAGCCTATTAAACACCATTTCTTGGTCTTGAAAAGAAATAATCAGAATGAGCTCCAAATAACACTGGTAACTGGGCAGCTAGTGTGGAGTGATAGGAGGGTGCTGCCGTCCCTGTAGGCTGTATTCAAATTGCTGACCACCTGTAGCAAGCAGCCAGAAAGTAAGAACTAGCTGTTAATAATTGATAGGTTTAGTGTCACACCATTCATCTGAGGAGTCCCAGCTGCCTGACAGGACTCAACTAAACCTCATAGCTATAAGGAAGATAAATAAAGTATTCTCATGATTATTTTGCAGTTGGGAAAACAAAAGCACATAGATGATGTGGTCAGCATTAAGAGGAATTGCTCAACATCTGAGGGTAATCAGACCTGAGCTTTAACTTCAGCTTGTGATCACTTTCAAAGGGACACACAGAATAAGGAACACAAGGAATTCCTGTTCTCATTTCAGAGGCAAGTGTTTACAATTCTAGCTGCTGTGCCTTGTTCAAAGTCCCACAGTAACTCAATAGAGAGAACCTGGGCGGACCCAGAAGTCCCAGCTTCCAAAATGACTAGCAGCTCATAGTCTGTGAACTTTATGACTGCACAGCAGCCTTTTTACCTTCAGTTTTATGGAAGAAAGAAGGCAAAAAGGTTTTCAGATTTTTGTGCAACAGCCTGCTTCTAGTCTCCTTCCCGAGGAAAGGGTTTTGCATGTGCAAATCACAGGGTAGTCCTGCTAAAGCACTGTTTTTTTCTAAGTAGTCCCATGAATACAGAAAGGTGATGGTGACAGTAAAATCCAGGCTGTGTTCTCTGTTGCAGGTAATTTTCAGTGACAAATATGAAATCATTTTCTAAAGATTTAAAGTAAACAAGGGCAATTCTGCCTGCGGGGAAAAATGTTTCTCTTTTTCAATGAGGTTTTCGGTAAACCGAGCCTCAGAATTTCCTGTGACAGTATGTGCTGAAATGCACAATGGAACGGATTTGCTGAAAACAGCAACTAAGAAGACCATTTGAAAGAAGCATCTCACCTTCCTCTCTGCACATATTGGGGCTTTTAATGTTTACTTTCTGGTGTTCATAAGATCATTGCTTTTGATCCATGAAGCCAAGGGGAAAAGCTCAAAAGTTCCTTTTTCCAGAGGCTACTGACAATCTGTCCCACCAGCTACTGTGGTTTCTATGAGATATTTCAAGATAGCCAACCATTAATATTTCATAAACTCCAATCTTCACGGCAGCCCCCCCACAAGCTCAGAATCGAGCTCAGGGAGACACCAACAGAGTGATGGAAAGCCCTCAAGGCAGCCTGAACATCCTGGGCAACACACAGCTCACCAGGCCACGTGGCCACTCTGACACTCTTCCTGTTGCTGGACAAGCAGTGCTCCTACTTCAGAGCTGTCAATCCTTTTCTTGGGCCAAAAGAGTGTCTGCTGGTCCTGTAAGCCCTGAATTTCTGAGGGAGGAAGGGAAAAATAGCAGCCTTCCTCTAAGGGATCCATCACTGCAGCAGTAGCCCAAATGTCTGTGAAGGCTTCACCTTCACACATTACTACAAGGAAGAAAGCCCAACACTCCAAAACGGAGCTGCTAGCCCTTTTTCAATTTTTTGTTCCTCTGATGATGTTTTCTGACAGCTCAGCAAAAAGCCAACCCACAAATAGCAGCCTATCTGCTAATGATGGGGTAGAGCTAAGTGTGCTTATCCCTTGCTGCCCCATCTTAGTGCAACAGATGCACTAAGCTTCTGCT